>SJYC01009283.1:0-28975 GCA_006408675.1 Madoqua kirkii
CATTGGAAAAGACTCTGATGCTGGGAAGGACTGGCGGCAGGAGGAGAAGGGGACGACCGAGGATGAGATGGCTGTATGGCATCACTGACTTGATGGATGTGAGTCTGAGTGAACTCCAACTCAGGTTTGCAGCATGCAAACCTCCATGTCCATCACCAACTCTCGGAGTTCACTCAGACTCACATCCATCGAGTCAGTGATGCCATCCAGCCATCTCATCCTCTGTCATCCCCTTCTTCTCCTGCCCGAAATCCCTCCCAGCATCAAAGTCTTTTCCAATGAGTCAACTCTTCTCATGAAGTGGCCAAAGTACTGGAGTTTCAGCTTTAGCATCATTCCATAACTATCCTTAAAAGAACCTTGGAGAAAGGGCTTCCTGAAAAAATGGCTGACCCCAGGGCTAGGACATGGAGCACAAAAGAAGAGACTAGAATATTTTGTGCCAAAAAAGTAAGGAAGTACCCAAAGAATGATGGAGACATGTCAAAAGGACACAGAAGTCATTTTAAGGGGCTCCCAATGGCCAAATCTGTGACTGTTTGAGCATCAAAATAAATAGTGAAAATCACAGATAATATAAACTACTAAAAAAGTGAGAAACCATGAGGCTACACTTGTACAATAAATAAATGAATAAGTTGAAAGTTTGATGAAGAACAAGATATTGACATAGTTTCAAAGTACTGTCTCCCCCAACACTTACTAATCACAAAAGGGAAAATAGTCACTATATGTAGAAGCCTGGCAGACACTACCTTAATAAATGATCAAAGTGAATCACATATTTAACAGGGCAAATGTGTAAATGTCAAGTGCCGCCTAATAAAGTACAATACGAATAACAGGGCAATAATTCCTTGGCATTTCTATCAAAGACACACATGTTGAATTTAGTCATGAGGATACACCAGAGAAACCCACATAGAGAGGTATAGCTTCAAAATAACTATCAAAATCATCAGAGTCAAGAAAAGGCTGAGGCATTGCTCCAAGTTGAAGAAAAATAGACATGACAACTAAAAGCAGCAGATTATTCTAAATGGAAATTTTTTGCTCTGAAGGACACTATTGAGAAAATTGGCAAAATGTGACTGTGCCTCGGAAGATTAGAGGTAGTCATGATCAAGGATCATTTCCTGATTTTGACAGCTATTTGATGATCATGATGAAGTAGGAGAATGCCCTCATTTGTACAAAATACACATTGCTATATTTGGCAAGTGGAAGGGAGAGGAAGGAGGTGAGGTGAAGGTAAAGTGAAAGTCGCTCAGTCGTGTCTGACTCTATCGTACTGTATAGTCCATGGAATTCTCCAGGCCAGAATACTGGAGTGGGTAGCCTTTCCCTTCTCCAGGAATCTTCCCAACCCAGGAGTCAAACCCAGGTCTCTTGCATTGTGGGTGAGTTCTTTACCAGCAGAGCCACAAGGGAAGTCCAAGAATACTGAAGTGGTAGCCTTTCCCTTCTCCAGGGAATCTTCCCAACCCAGGAATCAAACTGGGCTCTCCTACATTGCAGGTGGGTTCTTTTCCAACTGAGCTATGAGGGAAACCCAGGAAGGAGGTGGTGGGCATCCATCTTCTTTTGTCTCAGTTAGTTCAAGAAAAAACAGCTCATGGAACTCTCCTTTCAACTTTTGTGTGAATTCAGAATTTTTTTCAAAATTAAAAAGAAAAAATATATCACAGTGGAAAAGTCCTGATAGATTTTGCAGACTTTCCTATGGGTGTTTTTAGATTATGCTACTTCACAGGAAGTGAGTGCAATAAGTAGGCCAGGGTGAAAACAAGAGAAAGTAAATTTAATGCATTGAAAGCATAAAAATATGACAATGACAATAACAAAAACTCATCTATGCATCACAAACTGCTTGGGTTACTTATAAGATTTTGAGCAATGAGAATCTCAGAGTTCAAGTTTCCAGCACAGGGAGGTGAGGAAATAAAGAACATTGGCATGAGAGGGAACCAGGATGATCACTAAAGTGAAAGGAAGACCTAAGTTGCTGCTAAGTCGTTTCAGTGGTGTCCAACTCTATGCGACCCCATAGACGGCAGCCCACCAGGCTCCGCTATCCCTGGGATTCTCCAGGCAAGAACACTAGAGCGGGTTGCCATTTCCTCCTCCAATGCATGAAAGTGAGAAGTCAAAGTGAAGTTGTTCAGTCGTGTCCGATCCTCAGCCACTCCATGGACTGCAGCCCACCAGGCTCCTCCATCCGTGGGATTTTCCAGGCAAGAGTACTGAGTGGGGTGCCATTGCCCTGGGTTACTCTTATGCAAATAAACCTCCCTAACTCTGTTTTCTCTGTACTGAGCCTGCCTTTATGTACTTGAATCTTTCACTGTGTTTCCCCCAAGCTGAGTTATAAAATCTAAGGCCATTCTGCAGCCAGTGATTCTTTTCATTTAAGAAGGCCAGATCCAGTGGCAGAGCTGTGCCCTGCACGGGAACCTGGAATTAGATTTGCTACAAGAGAAGCAACTGTGGTGTGTCCCTGAGTATATGCGGATGGGCAATTGATGAAACGAAGAGGCTCATTGCATAAGTGGGCCCTGTGCCAGTCTGTGGGTTTCTTCAGGTCTTAGAATCCTCGTGCTTCTGTTGGCCCCACCCACAGGGACTGCTCTATATCTCCAGTCCCAAGGATGTGGGAGACCAGCTGCCCCAGGGCAGACCAGCTGCCCCTGAGCCCCAGGACCTCTAGCTGGATCAGTTTGCTGTGACAAGAGTCACAGCAGAGACAAGGGTAAGACAAGGAGCTCTAGAGCTGAAGTTAGTGCCCAGGACACAGGACAGACTGGGGAGCAGAGGGGAAAGGAGCTAGACCCACAGTGACAGCCTGCTGGGTGAGCAAGGAAGGGGTGTGTTATTAGTTGCTGGGATGCAGAATATACCCCTCTTTTCACAGGAAACATGGTTCCTATACAGTAGGATTCCTGGCTTGCTTTCTCTCTTTTTTTTTAAATTTACTTTTATTGGAGTATGAGGTGAAGTCACTCAGTCATGTCCGACTCTTTGCGACCCCGTGGACTATAACCTACTAGCCTTCTCCGTCCATGGGATTCTCCAGGCAAGAATACTGGAGTGGATTGCTATTTCCTTCTCCAGGGGATCTTCCCGACCCAGGGATTGATCCCGGGTCTCCCGTATTGGAGGCAGACGCTTTAACCTCTGAGCCACCAGGGAAGCATAGTTGCTTTATAATGTTGTACTAGTTTCTACTGTACAGCAAAATGAATCAGCCATACATATACATATATTTTGTATATGTACAAAATGATGCTGAAATTGAAGCTCCAATACTTTGGCCACCTGATGCAAAGAACTGACTCACTGGAAAAGACTCTGATGTTGGGAAAGATTCAAGGCAGGAGGAGAAGGGGACAACAGAGGATGAGATAGTTAGATGGCATCACTGACTCAATGGACATGAGTTTGAGCAAGCTCCAGGAGTTGGTGAAGGGAAGCCTGGCGTGCTGCAGTCCATGGGATCACAAAGAGCTGGACATGATTGAGCAACTGGATGGAACTGACCCTCAGTGCAATGCTGCAATGTTACAGGATGGTATGCAAAGGATGAAGTACTTTTCTCCACACAGTGCTTGCTCAGGAAGCTCGTATTTGTACCATCAAAAATACAACCTTTCCTACATTACTTGGGATGAATTGTCATAATAGCTCAGTTCAAATGTCTGTAACCTCCTGCAATCTCATAGGAAAGGCACTGTATTCATCATACGAACTGCCCAATGGTCAGACACAGAGTCTGTGGCCACCTTGTCCTGTGGTCACACAGTCTTCCCTGTTGCACATGATCACAGGACAATACCACAATACCAATTCTAGTTCACTTGCATGAGATGATCTAAACTTTAGGTCAGCACCATGGGCTATGCTCGTTGGCCAAGGCCCACAGTTACCACCATGGTCCAGTCCTACCACCCACCCTGGCTATCAGCATCAGTCCTCATGGCACAAGCCCCCAGCCTCCTTTAAGTTTGGCTCAGCTGGGTGATTCATGTTGATACATGACAGAAACCAACACAATATTGTAAATCCATTATCCTCCAATTAAAATTTTTTTAAAAAATGAAGCTCCCTACATGCATGCTAAGTCACTTCAGTCCTGCCCAACTCTTTGTGACCCTATGGACTGTAGCCCACCAGGCTCCTCTGTCCATGGGATTTCCCATCAAGAATACTGGGCTGGGTGCCACGCCTTCCTCTCGGGGACTGAACCCACATTTCTTACAGTCTCCTGCACTGGCAGGCAAGTTCTTTACCACGAGCACCACCTGGTGAAACTCCCGGTGCAGACACAGTAAACGTCACAGAATCACCCACAAGGCTCTGGTGTCCGCTTGGCCCTTCTTTAACGCGCTTACGCTCTGCTCTGGCAGCGTGTCCCCTCCTTCGTGTCTGAGATTTGTGGGAAATGGAGAGATATGAGAATGCAGTGGCTCATTCACATTTGGGTCAGGAAGGGGCACAGTCTCTAGAATCTGGAAACGTAGACCGACAGAAAAGGGGACAGACAATGACAGCCCCTACTCTCCCTCCATCACAGAGCTGCACTCAGGAATCAGTGAGGCACAGGAAGGGAAAACTCTTCGCACACTGTGGTCAGGAGCAGCATTCAAGTGATTGCTTGAGAATCGTTCAAATCTTTTGCAGGACTTCACTCAGAATAGAACAGAGGTGGCTTGTCATCAGATTTGTACGTCTGTCCTTGAGTCTGGGGCTCCTGACTTCCTTTTCATCAGCTACTTTTCCAGGCCCAGAGAGATAGCGTTTTCCATTCCTTCCACCCTCCATATAATCATTTATTCTTGTTCTTGGTAATCCTGCGCAGCGCAGCTGCACTTAAAGCATCTTTTCCAGAGAAGTCACTGAAGGATTTACTCCTCTGGGTAGATCTGTTGACTCAAGCTATTGCATGGAGATCCTAGGTTTGGAAATTTTCAGGGCTCAACAGAAACCACTGACTTCAGCTTAAAAAAGAGTGGCATGATATGATCTCATTCTTCCAACAGGCTTGGAGTGATAGAAGGAGGGCTTGGGATACTGCAAGGCTGGAGTCACACTGGCCATGAGGCAATGAACCTTCCTTGTCTCAGCAGACTGCATGTCTCTTCCCAGACACGGACACAGCATCTCCAACAGTCAACTCAGCTGCCACATCACTCTCTGCCTTGTGTCATTATCCCCTCTCCCATCACTCATTCTTGATGACAGGAAGCCATCCAAGGTAACCTTCTAGGTTATTGCATCTGTATCCCAGGCCTGAAAAAAAGCAATCTTTATCACCACAATGATGGCTCTTCCCAGAATGAGAACCAGAGGGGTGTGTAGGAGATGATCAATGACAATTCTCATTTAGGGGAGAACTTAGGTCAGGTGTTTTCTCAGACTTGTTAAAATCTTGTGGCTAAAGCCAGATATTTTCTTTGAGTGTGAGGATTCAAGCTTCCTCATTGCTGAAGATGTTTAGGCAGGTATACTAGCTCCGTAGGTGTCCAGTCTCTTGGAATATGTAAGTGGAAAGGCATGAACCTGACTCATTTCCTGATCCAGGGCTGCTTCCCAGCCCACACCCAAATAAAAGCACCACAGGCCAGGCCAGTGCTTAAGAAGTTCGTGGTGAGAGGAGGCCTTCAGAGATCTGAAGCCCAGTGGAGGGAAGCTGTGTCCCACTGAGCTGGCATTGCAACAGGAGGACTCATTGACAAGGTGAGGCCTACAGTGGAACATGGGTGAGGAGAGAAGACAGAGAAGGTATGGGTTCTGATCAGATAAGAGTACCCTCAGGTGAGTGACAAGGTAGACAAAAGAGGGACAAAATGTGGAGGGATGAGGACACACAGGGGAGAAAACAGAGAGATGCTAGGGGCTGGGGCACAAAATGGGGCTTTGGAGGAAATGAAGATGAAGTCATGGAGGCGATGAAGTGCAGAGAAATAAATAGGGACACAGGAACTCCAGGACACAGAGGGATCGATGTGAGGGAGAAGAGATGGAGCAAGGAATGGGAGGCACGAGGGGCAGAATGAATGAAAGAGGACAAGGTTACAAGGTGAGGGGGAGAGATCCCTAGGTTTGGGGAGTGTGGTCATAGCAGTTATGGGCAGACAGAGAGGAGAGGAGGGAAAAGACACATAGGGAGGGGGGAAGGAAACAGTAGGGCAGGAAGATGCTGATCAGTTAAGACTCCTAAGACATTCATGAAACCACATAAGTACTGGCTGATCCCAGGCCCAGCTGAGAAAGTGAAGGGAAGTGGGCACTTGTCCCCTTCACAGAATGCTTGGAAATTAACCCATGAAATCGCCTTAAGTTCAGAGGCAGCCCAGGAAGGTTAGAACTACTTTATCACACTACTGGGCTCCAGGCCCCAGAGAACCCTTAAAGTCTCCCCTGTGACCCCCTGCAGTCCATAGTCTGGACTTGGGTGCACACAGGGCTGGGCCCTCGTCTCCCGCTTCCACCTCCCAGCCTCTCCACATTATCACTGTTTCCTCGGCCCAAGGACACACACATTCTCCATATGTCCTTTCCCACTCCGTTCCCAGTCCTGGGTCTTCTTAAAACAAGGTCAGACATTGCCCAGGGTATCTGAGAAAAGAAAGACAGGTGTCTGCTGTTCCTGACTGAAGAAGACCTCATTACCGAGCCAGCCTGGGTTGTTCAGTGGTCTCTGGGCTTTAGCTAGTTTAGGAGGCCCAACCCCTACTGCTTCCACCTCCCAGCCTCTCCACATTATCACTGTTTCCTCGACCCAAGGACACACACATTCTCCATATGTCCTTTCCCACTCCGTTCCCAGTCCTGGGTCTTCTTAAAACAAGGTCAGACATTGCCCAGGGTATCTGAGAAAAGAAAGACAGGTGTCTGCTGTTCCTGACTGAAGAAGACCTCATTACCGAGCCAGCCTGGGTTGTTCAGTGGTCTCTGGGCTTTAGCTAGTTTAGGAGGCCCAACCCCTACCACCACCGACCCTTCTTCCCCCTAGAGCAAGCCCCAGTGACCCCACCCTCACATCAGGGATAGCCACTTGTGCCAGCTCTTCTGGTGGCTTATCACAGGGGCATTAATTGTTGACCAGAACACCTGTGTGAAAGGTAACAGCTGCTAAGAGAGGAGGGCAGGGCCCCTGAGGGATCGGGGAACGTCAAATCTGCACTCTGCCCGGGAGCCAGATACCTGTCTTCTTCTGAGAAGAGCTAAGCAAGTAAATCATGAGCTATGACTAAGACCCAAGTGCTGAGAATTCTCCCCAACAGGTGCAACCTCTAGAGTCATAATATAAACCAGACATTGAGGAGAACTCCAGGAGAAGTGAGGGTGGAGTCACTATGAAGCAACAAGAAGAAAGGGGTGGAGTGCGGGGGAATCGGGGAAGGTTCCAGACCAGAGATTTCCTTGGAGAGAGTTTTAAGCATAAATAGGGTCCCCCCCTCCAATTAGGGGTAGAGGATAGGCAATTCAGAGAGAAAAAAAGGCCAGAGACATTACACACATATGGCAGAGCACTGCATGTTTAGAAAATTTCAAGTTTCTCTGTGGCACCGGGGATAACACAGAAATAAAATGTAGGCCTTGGGAGATGTCTCTTGAATATCATACAAAACATTTCTATTTATAAAAAAAATATATAGACAGTTACCTTGAACTCAAGGGTGGACAAGACACAAGCAATGGAAAGAACCTTCCTGCTGGCATCCCATTATACACCTGAGGAGAATGAGGGTCAGGATGGACCCAAGGTCAGACACTTGTGTCCTGGCGCAGAAGCAGAGGCCAGTGTCACATCCCCAACTCCCCATGGCAGAGTTCTCACTACACAGTGATGCCTGGTGTGCCATGCATGGGGAACTGACCCTGGGGATGGACCCCCAAAGGGCTTCAATTTCTCACTGTGAGACCATCCCCTTCTTCCTCTAGCCTTGGATTTCCCCCTTCTACCTCTTCCTGCTGTGCCCTGTGATGGGAGAAGGCTTTGTTGCTCACCCCACCTGTTGAGTTAGGGGCCTGGGGACTCATACTGGGGTAACATCAGGAGCACTTAATCAGAACAGCTAGAGTGAGGAGCAAGGAGGCAGGGTGAGGAGACAGGGCAACCTGTTTAGGAGGAAGGCTGCTAGTCCAAATGGTAACCCTTCCTCTCCTTAAAAGGCATCCCACGCTGTTTCTACCAAGGAAGCAAGGTCTTGAAAAAAGTCATTTGCTTGGAAATTTCTTGAGTCACACATCTTCCATCTTCTGCTTTCTTCCTGGTTTTAATCACTAGGACAGTTCCAACCAGTCCGACACTGCTTTTTTCTCCACAGGTGGGGACATAGTCAAGAGACAAGCCACATGGGTGGGGAAGTCAAGGCAGGCATTTAAGATGGAGAGAGTCAGCCTTAGGGAGTTTAGGAGACAACTCTCACAACTACTTAAGTGGAGTCTTTTAAGGAGTCACTAGGTTAAGCCTCTTGACCTAAGGGCTGATCTGCTTTGAGCATTGCATTTAAAGGTCTCAATGCCTTCCCTCATTGCAATCTGATCTGGCTTGTGTTCTTGGTTCCTGAATATTAATTTCATTCTCCAGAAAGGCTAATCCTTAATCCCCCTCTGCTTTCTTGGTTTTGCTGCAACCTCAACTTTTGTCAACGTGTGTAAATTTATGTATATACGGTTCCTTGATGTGTTCACTCAAAGAGTCTGGTAATAGCAAGATCCCAAGAGTGACAAGCATGCTTAGCTTTTAGGCAGAACTTGGCTTTTATTTAAATACCATGTACTATCCTTACAAGAGCCTTGGACAAATGGCTCCCTGAAGAAATGGCTGCCCTCAGGGCTGGGACAGGGAGCACAGACGAGGAGACTAGAATATCTTCAGCCAGAAAGCAAGAAAATACCCAAACAATGACGGGAACCTCGAAAGGACACAGAAGTCAGTTTAAGGGGCTCCCAATGGCCAAACTGTGACAATTTGAGCAGCAAGATAATAATGAAAATAACAGATTATATAAACAACTAAAAAAGTGAGAAACCATGAGGCTGCACTGATACAATAAACAAATGAATAAGTTGATAGTTTGATAAGAACAGAATATCAGCATAGTTTCAAAATAGAGTAAGTCTCCTACATAAGAAGGAGTTCTATTCCAAGAGCATGTTTGTAAGTCCTCTTTTTCATTAGTCCAGAAAAGTTAGCTGAGAAAGGCAACTGACACAACCTGCTATGTAGTACTATACTATAACAGGTTTATAATACTTTTCACACAAATTAATATAAAAATAAAAAATTTTAATCTTACAGTACAGTATCTTGAAAAGTAGAGTAGTACAGTACAACAGCTGGCATATAGGGGCTGGTATCGAGTGAACAGACGAGAAGAGTTACTAACTAGAGGAGGGAAAGGAGGTGGGAGATGGTTCATCTGAAGGATCATCAGCAATAGGAGATAGAGGGCAGGCTGCAATTTCACTCATACTTGGCATTGATGGCACAGGTTCTGGTTCCTTGCTGGATTCAATTCTACCTGTTATTCAGCCATCAGTTGTGTCCGACTCTTTGCGACCACACGGACTGCAGCATGCCAGGCTTCCCTGCCCTTCACCATCCCCTGGAGCTTGCTCAAACTCATGTCCATTGAGTCGATGATGCCATCGACTTGTCTTCTGTTGTCCCCTTCTCCTCCTGCCTTCAATCTTTCCCAGCATCAGCGTCTTTTCTAATGAGTTAGCTTTTCGCATCTGGTGGCCGAAGTATTGGAGCTTCAGTTCTATCTACCCTCTTGTAAAAATGATCCAGGGATGTCTGGGTAGTAGCCCTTCTACTCTCATTTTAAATGACACAGTAGCACTGGATTGCATTCTGAACAGTTTCTGCAAGCTTTGTGTGTCTTCCTATGTTCTGGTCCTGTGGCTCAAAAACTAACAGTGCCTCCTCAAGTAAAGAAAATCGCCTTGCCATTTCTCATGTCGTGAATCTCATCAGTTCTTAAGTTGCTTCTTCCTCTTGTATCTCTCTGTCCTTTCTCTGCGCCTCCAATCCCATCAGGTCTTCACTAGTAACCTCTTTGTGTTGCACAGCAAGGAGTTCAGTGAAATTGTCCTCTTGCGATCTAAGTCCAGCTTCTCACTGAGAGTCACTAAGTCACTGAAGACCTCTTTGGACTCTTCATTCACCTTCTCAAACCCACGAATTGTGAACAAACTGTGGGCAAAGGTGCTTCCAAACCCCGTTCTCAGTAACATTGGAACCTCATGCCAAGCAAAGTCAAAATTTTTTATGGCCTTGTAGATATTATAGTCCTTCCAAAATTGGCACAAGGTTGTTCATGATTTGCCACTTGCCTTTACTGCCTGATGAAAAATATGACATAAATAATATTTCCTGAAAGTCAGTATATCTCCCTAGTCTTTAGGTTGGATGAGCAATGTAGTATTCAAAGGCAGATGCACTACTTTGATGTTGAGATGAAAGTCAGCCATGAATAGGGGGCGTCTGGGAGCACTGCTGAGCAGCAAATGAATGTTGAATGGGATATCCTTCTCCAAGCAATGTTTCTCTATCTCTAGGATAAAGTGATGAAAAACCAGTCCTGGAAAATGGTTTGCGTAACCCAGGTTTTGGGGTTAGTCTCACATACAACAGAAAGAGTACCCTTGGCTATGTTCTTAAGGGCTCTTGGGTTCTCTGAATGGTAAACTAAGAAGGATTCAGCTTCATATCCCTGGGAGCATTGCCACCAAACAACAGAGTTAGCCTATCCTTTGCTGCTTTATACCCTGGCATCAAACTTCTCCTCCTTACTGATGTAACTTCGTCTGGCATCTTCTTCGAGTACAGTCCCAGCTGTGTGGTTTGTAATGGTTGAAAACTTTCCAAAACTCAATTTTTCAGTTTATATTTAAAAAGTGATGCACAATTAATTAAAATAGGTGCTCCTCTCAAACAAGGTGCTTGCTCAGAAAAGGAAAGTGAGTGTTTGGACACCTTGTTGGGTGCCAGCAGAGGCCCTACATCCTGCTACTTCTCTCTGTTCTGTTAAAAAAAAAATTCAATGAGTAAATTTGAAGATTTAATTGGTTTTGTTGAATCATTGATGAAAGGAGCAACATCTCATCTAGTTAATAAGAGAGGTGCTCCGAGGAGCCTGCAGTGGAAGGGTTTTATAGGCAGAAACTGAACAAAGCAAAAGTTACTCGTAAAAAAAGAGAAAGGATTCTTTCCATCAAGGTTCCTCTGCTGTTTGATTTCAGAGCCTGCTCATAAGAAGAACTGACTTACATAATACCCGCCTCACATAGTTCTAGTGAGGGTTAGATATACGAGCTTTTCATAGAATGCAAGGTAACACTGATTACTATAATTATTATGATCATGTCAAGTGCATTGTTTTACTGGTAGGTAGCATGTCTTTGGCTAATGCCTAAAATACAGGGAGACTGAAAATGTAGAGGTGGGTGGATGACAAGAGAAGGTTGGTAATTTTTACAAGATAGCAGTGCCCTAGATCCAACACCAGTGAAGGTGGTTGCTGGGGGTCTGCGAGACAGCTGGCCTCCTGCTGCTGCCTTGTTACAGTCTTCACAGACCGGGACCTGGGGACTGAAGTCGGCTAAGAGGGACATGGGGGACCCGTCTCGAGGGAAACAAGGGTGCTTCATTTGTAACAGCATATACTTATATATTTTCATACAAGGAAGCTTTAAGTAGCAAAAATAAAGCTGAGCAACAACAAAATCAGGTGAATAACAATCGTCACAGGGCCAGAAGACAGTCCATATCCTGAGTAATAGGGACATTACTGAATAGTTTGCAGTAAAGTAAAAGGTCACTGAAGGGAATCCACGCATGCACTCTGTCCCATGACCTCAGTCCTGAGAAATGTGTGCAGCTCTGCTCGTTCCTGTTTTCCAGGAACTGATAAGGAACAGAGGGCCCTTGAGAAACAGCACACAAAGGGAGAAAACAACGTATGAGATTCCTTAAAGTTGAATGTCCCCTGACACTACCTAATATTTGAAACCATAGGATCTGAAAGTGATCCTGGTACCCTTGGGTCTACTTTCTATGCAGTCAACATAGCCATTTTGTGAGTGGATACAAGTCAGTGTTGCATTGATGGTGGAGTTAGACAATTGTACAACAAAATATTGGGTGCTCACAGTTAGTCATTTGTGGACAGGTAAAGATAAAAGGAAACAGAAGCCCAGGATAAGGGTATTCCTGAAGGTTAATAGCTGGGAGCTTGAGGTCAGGTGCAGGGTGCTAACAGCTGTCACATAACCTTCTCTGGAAGTGCTTTCCCTGTTCTATAAAACCTACTTAGCATCTGTTCATGAGACCAAATTCTGTGGGTAAACAGAAATTACAGTGGAGCAGCATCCTCCTGGGGGACCCCATCTTCTCTGCAGGCTTTTGCAAGGCAGTTCTTGGAGCTGGCCCAAGAAACAACATCTTTGGGATCCAGATCATTGCATGGGAACAATGAAACCTCAATCCTGTCTTGGGCAAGAGTAACAACCAGGGATGTCAGAAAAAGCCAACTTGGGGACAAAAGGCCACATTTATCAAGTTTTGCCTCCTAGAAAAAATCTCTAATCCATTCAAATGAGTTAATATTTGACCCAATTGGGCCCAAGGAAGAGGCGAATGACTCTCCATGTTTTGTCCAAGAGTAGTGTCCTTGGTGTCTCTGAAAAGACTGAGGATTTTCAGATCTAGTCTCTCCACCCTGTCCATCTGATCACTGTATGATCAGAACCAGGAGGGGCCTCCAGGTTCACTCAGCTGGAACTTGTCTCCAGGAACAAACAGTTGGAATCCCTCTGCAGTTGGAAGGAAACTTCTAGATTTTTGTAAGATTCTTCCATCTGGGTAATCTATTGTTTTATATATGTTTGTTTATATGCTATTTCTAGATGTCCATCCATCTCAATGAAACTATTTCCCCACCCTTTTAAAGCCTCTGGGCCCAAGCTCATGAATTCAGAAGAAAATGAATTAGGTTACAAAGTCTAAAATGAAAACAGATTTCTTTAAGGGATATTCTATATGCAAGGACACTACTCTTGGACTAAAAGAAAACTAGTGCAGCAGGGAGCAAGTGGAAGTTTAGAGAGATTCCTAAATTGTGATAAAATCCCCAAAGAAGGTGAGACCGGTGCTGAAGGGCATCTGGAAGACCCCACTCCACCCCAGACACAGTGTGTGGCTTAACAAGGAAAAACAGAAGTATATTTTTAGCTGTTTTCTTTTTTCCTTTTTAATATTTATTATTTATTTGGCTTCACTGGATCTTAGCTGAGGCATGGGAGATCTTGCATCCTTGTTTTTAGCTGCAGCATGGCAGATCTTTTTTTTTAAGTTGCCGCATGTAGGATCGTTAGCTGTAGCATGAGGGGTCTACTTCCCTGAGCAGGGATGGAACCCACTGGGAGCTTGGAGTCTTAGCACTGGACCATCAGGGAAGTCCTAGCACTGTTTTCTTATAACGTGCATGCGTGCGTGCTCAGTCTTATCTCCTTCCCTGCTATTTACTTTCCTTTAGAAAGTTTTGGGGGAATTCCGTGTCAGTCCAAGTGTTTAGGAGTTTTTGCTTTTCACCCCCAAGGATGTGGGTTCATTCCTTTGTCAGGGAACTAAGATCCCACAAATCATACGGAACAAAAAAAAGGAAGAGAAAAGTTCTTGGATGCTCTTTGAAAACAAAGTAAGTGGAACACATCCAAAGTTCAAAGGAAGGTACACTGGCTGTAGTTACTCATAATCCTATGTCAAGGTAATTTTTTGGTGCATAAAGTTTGATCGATCTGTTAAGAACAAAATATTGCCTGTGGGGAGAGGAAGAGAATGTTATTTTTTATAAAGACCAAGGGATTGGTTTGAGACAAAGGATAAAGTTAGTCTAAAGAACATTTGGAACAAATTCCACTGACAATTAAGTGCTTGGGTCTAGAAGGACCTGTCTAAATGAGTTTGACAATCCTTGACCAAACGTGAGGCCCTGCACTTTTGGCCTATGCAGATTCTGTACCATAAGTATTCTGTCCTCATTTGTTTTCTTCCCACAAATATTCTGTACCACAAATACTCTGTCTCTTATTTGTTTTTTCCCAATTCCATTTTACCTTCCTTTTTGGGAAATTTAGAATTGCAAACCTGAGTGTGGAAGGTGTGAGTGGGGGAGCAGATGTTAGATAAAGGTGGCCATGGTGCATGTTTGCTAGGGTTTGGTTTCTGGATGTCTCAGGGAGTCATGATTAGAACACATGCATGCTAAGTCGCTTCAGTTGTGTCAGACTCTTTGCAACCCCATGGACTATAGCCCCTCCGGCTTCTCTGCCCATGGGATTCTCCAGGCAAGAATACTGGAATGGGTTGCCTTGCCCTCCTCCAGAGGATCTTCTCAACCCAGGAATCTAACCTCAGTCTCCTGAGGCTACTACATTGCAGGCAGGTTCTTTACCACTGAGCCACTGGGAAAGCACCCAAGATTGCAACAAGCCTGAGCAAAATTTAGCTGAATTGTTACAGGATGGATGTGCACATCTTGTACATTAGAAATAGAAATGTACCTTCCCAGACTGGGACATGAGGACCTTCAACCTCCCAACAAACAAGTGCTTTTTTAGGGAGCCAACCCTGAGGTAGGGTCAGCGCCTTAACTAGAGGTGAAAAGGGCTGGGCTACACACTGAGCCTTAAAGGAGGATGCACACCAGTGAGACTGGGCTCAGATCACCCTGACATCTCTTTCTTTCAGCTGGTGCCTTGTGACACCAACTAAATGTATACAAACTTATCTTTACCATTCCAGGCTCACTGGACTTTTGCTAGTGAAACTAGAATGGCTCCCTTATGCTTAATGAGAGCCATGGAATTTCAAACTTTTATGGCTTGCAACTCTCATTTCATGGATAAGTTTATACCTGGAGAGGAAAATGACATCAGTCATCAAAACATTTATTACTGAGGGTCTGCTGTGAGGCAGGCAGTATGATTCAAGGTGAATAATATATGTCTAAAGTATAGAGTGGGCAGAGACTGTTGCTGAGCCTGCCAGCCCACACCCCTTTCTGTTATCTGCGATATCCCTGTACAATACTGACTCCTAAGGACCCACCGTTTCCTCTAAGCGAGGGAGACAACATTTTGCTGCCACCTAATGACTCTTTTGGGTACAACCAGCTCAGGTTCTCCTAGATTTTTGAACTCTGAGATTCCGGCCTCTGTTCACAGTGTGACCATTAAGGATACTTCCAGCCTTGACAGCCTGCCATTCTACAACTGCTTTTGATGTTAAAAGGCAATATTTTGTCCATTGGAGAGCAAGAGACGTAACTGATTACAATTCGAGAAAAGTGTCTTTCCAAAAAGTAGGAAGAAAATACGCACCCAGGAGACTGCATCACCCTGTAAATGTGCATGGGGAGCAGGCAGCCCAGCGGCTATGGTGGAGCAGTGGCCCTGTAGGATGGCTTGTCATTCTTTTAGGTGTGACTCTCCCAGTCATCTACCACTTTCTTGCTGCTGCTGCTGAAGTCGCTTCAGTCATGTCCGACAGCTCTTAGAGAGGCCACCGGTTGTGGCACTAAGCCTGTCATGATGCTAAACAGTCCTGGGAGTACAGTTGTCTGCTGTCCCTGGGATTCTCCAGGCAAGAATACTGGAGTGGCTTGCCATTTCCTTCTCCGATGCATGAAAGAGAAAAGTGAAAGTGAAGTCGCTCAGTCGTGTCCGACTCTTTGCGACCCCATGGACTGTAGCCCACCAGGCTCCTCTGTCCATTGATTTTCCAGGCAAGAGTACTGGAGTGGGGTGCCATTGCCTTCTCCAACTTTCTTGCTAACCTCCCCAAAATACTTCTGCTGATTCTATTACAAATGATACTCTTATGTGCTTAATGGAAACCTTTTCAGGGACTATTTCAATATTAAGGAATGACCAAAGAATTTCTTAGCGTATAATCTGGTGATTCTTTGGCAATATACCAAATTTGTCTATAGCATGATAAACAGGTAAAGATCAATGCCAGATGCTGATTAGAAAGAGAGGTCATTTCACTCAGCTTGTCACATGGCTTCCCATGTAAACTGTAGAACCCCAAATGCCCTTATATTTCTAGAGTCACAACTGTACTCCCAGGACTGTTTAGCATCATGACAGGCTTAGTGCCACAACCGGTGGCCTCTCTAAGAGCTACAAAAATATTTAATATGAAAATATGTTTACTGACTTACACACAAGAAAAGCACAATATAAAAATTAATAATTAATGTCCATAACACTATACCATTTATCTTTCAATTTAGGATTCATAAAGATTATAGTATATCTGAGAATAAATTTAAGGTCAAACTTTCATCCCATTATAACAATTTTGCTGCATGTGTGATTGCCAAGAGATCATGAAAAAGTGAAAGTCACACAGTCACGTCTAACTCTTTGAGACCCCATAAACTGTAGCCCACCAATATCCTCTGTCCATGGAATTTTCCAAACAAGAATACCAGAATGGGTTGCCATTTCCTTCTCCAGGGGATCTTCCCAACCCAGGGATCAAACTCAGGTCCCCTACACTGCAGGCAGACACTTTATTAACTGAGCCACCAGGGAAGCCTACTTCTTAGGGAGTTGAGTCTGCTTACTTTTACCTCAGGGTGAAACCTCTTCTCACAGTTAACTGATGGATTGACTTGTTGGGGGATGCTGTCTTCACCAGTCCTCTCTGATAGCCCTTCCCTGGGCTCAAGGTTCCCTGAAAGTCCTTCTTCTTAGCTCTCAGAGGACATCTTACTGTCCCTTCTCAGTAAATTGGCACTCTCATCTTTTCCCCATGGGTGCTACATCCTGGATTAGCGAGGTGCTGGATGTGTCTTAACGGTCTTTGTGTTCTAGGACCCAGCACAGTGCCTCGTACCCAACAGGGGCTTATGTAGTGCTTGTTATTAGATTAGTTAATAAATGAATTAAAGAATGTGACTGGATTTTGAATTGCAACAACTGAGAGAAAGGTAAATTCTCAGTGATCTTCCAGCATAAGAAACAGTGGTTGTACTTGAAAGTTGTATTCTGGAAACGTTTTTATAGATGTTCCAAAGGAATCAGTTGAGAAGACATACGAGATTACTGAGGAAAGGAAAAGAAAAAAATATTATCTAGTGACAGAGGATACCTGATTCACAATACCCTGCCAGAGAGAAAAATCCTTGTCCTTTTAGCCTAATTCTGATCTGGGCCGCTATTACATCTCCTTTTGCCCTTGGCAGGAGCCTTTGTTGGAAGAGATGGTGATGGTCCTGAGCCCCCTGTTTTTGCTCTTCATGCTGGGACTGAGTCTGACCCCACCGACCCTGGCTAAGGATGACCACAGATACAAACACTTCCTGACCCAGCATTACGATCGCAGTCCAAAGGGCCGGGATAACAAATACTGTGAAACGATGATGGAGAGACGACACCTGACCAAACCTTGCAAAGACATCAACACATTTGTTCATGGCAACAAGAATGACATCAAGGACATCTGTAAAGAAAGAATGGAAAACCTTACAGAGGCAATCTCAGAATAAGCAAGTCTCCCTTCCAGGTCACCATTTGCAAGCATAAAGGAGGGTCCACCCGGCCTCCATGCCATTACAAAGCCACCAAAGCCTACAGAGTCATCGTTATCGGCTGTGACAAGGGCTTGCCCGTCCACTTTGATGAGTCCTTCGTCCCTCCACGCCAGTAGCCCAGAGCTGGCTCCGCACTTCCTTCATAGCATTTCCCCCTTACACCGCAGCAACATTCACTGCTAGGAATCCAGAAAATGAGCTGCTGACCTTTTCTTTTCTGCTTTAGAATACACTTCATTAATAAAAATGTCTCTGAGTCTTCTCACTGATTCTTGGTCTATTGATCTTTCTCCATTTTCCCTGTTCAATTGAAAGGGTTGGATGGGAAAGCAATGCCTGTTTGCTTGTCAGTCAGTTCCTGATCAAGCATTCAAGGAATGGACTTTACTTTTCTGTGAAGGTAAAAATGTTAAATTCATCTTACAGAGATTGTTGGGAAAATTCCAAGGCTTAAGGCCCCTAAGCAGAATTTTTAGGAGAAGCAAATTGTTTTTGCTATCACCTAATAATTATTTTCACAAATGTTAAGCCTTAGGAAAAAGAGTTTAGTACTAGATATCAACAGATTAATTACACTTTCTTTCCCTCTTTCTCTCTCTCTCGCACACACACAAACACACCCACCCACACATTATTTGGTAATCCTGCATAAATAACAAAACCCATTCAGGGTAGCCACCTCTTACCTTGAGTAGAAAATAATTTGATATTGTTTTGACTGGAACACTTCTAAGATATTCTCATGATTATTTTATATAAAGATAAAAGACTGATTACTACATTATTTTATCTTTAATATTTTATTAACTGTTATCTAGCAACTCTGAGGTTTGGGGAAGGTCATACAAAGATTTCAAGCTTTTCCTTTGTTCTTCAACTTGATATGTTTTCAAATAAATACAAGCTTAAGTTAACAGACAGTCTCTGTAAAATATGCTAATAATCCATGAGTTCAATGTTACCTAATTTCATCAACAGATGCCTGGATATCTTACTTAGAAAATAGTTAATAAACTACAGTTATGCATTGCTGCTGCTGCTGCTGCTGCTAAGTCACTTCAGTTGTGTCCAAATCTGTGGGACCCCATAGACGGCCGCCCACTGGGCTCCCTCTCCCTGGGATTCTCCAGGCAAGAACACTGGAGTGGGTTGCCATTTCCTTCTCTAATGCATGAAAGTGAAAAGTGAAAGTGAAGTCGCTCAGTCGTGTCTGACTCTTAGCGACCCCATGGACTGCAGCCCACCAGGCTCCTCCGTCCATGGGATTTTCCAGGCAAGAGTGGGGTGCCATCGCCTTCTCCATGTGCATCGCTAGTTCTGCCACTTTATGAAGGGCCATCATGGTCACAGTATTCCCCATGGTGGCCTCCCCTGTTGCCTGCATCCCCTGAAATGGACAAAAGCCCTGGTTCCTCAATACTTGGGTTATAATCCTGTGTCTTGGTGCCACACAGAGTCCAGCCTCACTGCAAGTATTCAATTTGTGGAGGAAGGGATGGAAGAGTAAGTTATTGGTTCATCTATTTCAAAAGTGAAAACATTGTCATTTCTTTCCAAAGTAGGAAGAAGAATTTTCCAAACCTCTTTATTGGAAAATTTGTCTTACTATAAAAATAGAAAAAATCCTTAGGAAGCAAGATAGTAATAATGTTTGATAGACTATCTGAATTTTTTTTTCTTGTTCTCCAATCAGTGGTGAAAGTGAAGTCACTCAGTCGTGTCCAACTCTGCAAACCCATGGACTATAACCCACCAGGCTCCTCCTCTGTCCATGGGACTTTCCAGGCAAGAATACTGGAATGGGTTGTCATTTCCTACTACAAGGAATCATCTCAACCCAGGGATCAAACCCACATCTCTTGGACTGAACTCAGCTCTCCCACATTGCAGGCAAACTCTTTACCCTCTGAGCCACCAGTGAATCCCAATCAGTGGTAGTGTGTATTAATTGTTCAGTCATATCTGACTCTTTGCCACCCTATGGACTGTAGCTGGCCAAACTCCTCTCTCCATGGGATTTTCCAGGCAAAAATATTGGAAAGTGACAGTCACTCAGTTGTGCCTGACTCTGTGACCCCATGGACTGCAGCCCACCAGGTTTGTCTGTCCATGGGATTTTCCAGGCAAGAATGCTAGAGTGGGTGGCCATTTCCTACTACAGGGAATCATCCCAATCCAGGGATCAAACCCACATCTCCTGCCTCTCCTGCATTGGCAGGAGGACTCTTTACCACTAGTGTCACCTGAGAAGCCTGCAGTTCAGTGTGGTTGTTATTTTATCAGACTGAAGCGAACAAAGGAAACCAAAGTGAGTGAGTGAAGTTACTCAGTCGTGTCCAACTCTTTGCGACCCCATGGACGGTAACCTACCAGGCTCCTCCGTCCATGGGATTCTCCAGGCAAGAATACTGGAGTGGGTTGCCATTTCCTTCTCCAAGAGAAATGGAAACCCTAAAAATGATCATTGCTGACACCTACTGGACACTTAGGCTAGGCATTGTGATAAGCACTTTACACTGATTTTATCATTTCTTCTTTACAACATTCCTTTAAGGAGAAGGACCTTGTGGACCTTGCCCCCACACCAGGTCCTCTGCCTGCCTTTTGTCTGTGGAAAACTTCAGTCAAAGAGTAAGTTTAATGAGAGAAATGAGAAAAGTGGAAACAAAGGGAAACAGTCGAGGGAGACTAAATAATAACGTAGTCAAGGACCCTTCATTCTTTCTCAGGGACTATAGATAATATTCTGAGCCACATCCCGTGAACTGTCTTACAGATACTAAAACACCAGGTATAGAAGTTAACGTCATGATGACCAGACTGTTCCAAGGACATGAGCTGCCACAGTTCCAAGAACTGGCCACAAAGAAATGGAAACAAATGGATGCTGGAACTGAAGGCTAGCTGCACCTAAGCAACCAACATGTCGCTAGCCGACCACCGGTAGCCAGTCTGAAGACGACTGTCAGAGATGACTGCTGTTTCCGCGTGTAGTCCCCACCCCCACTGGTGTCTGTAAAAGCTCTTGCCCCACTGGTTGAAGGGGTAGGGGGAGGCAGCCTTTGGATGGATGTCCACCACCCTCCCCCCACAGCTGCAGGCCTCTGAAATAAAGCAAACTTTCCTTTCCACCAATCTGGTCTGCTTATTGCCTCCTAAGCGGTGAGCAGCTGGACTCCCCGCACTCTTCCAGTAACATTGAAGTGAAAGTGAAAGTTGCTTAGTCGTGTCCAACTCTTTGCGACCCATGGACTATACAGTCCATGGAATTCTCTAGGCCAGAATAGTGGAGTGGGTCGCCTTTGCAACCCCATGGACTTATACTGTCCATGGAATTCTCTAGGCCAGAATACTGGAGTGGGTAGCTTTTCTCCAGGGAATCTTCCCAACCCAGGGATCAAACCCAGGTCTCCTGCATTGCAGGCAGATTCTTCACCAGCAGAGCCTCAAGGGAGGCCTGGTAGCGTTTTCATTACGCCATTCTACTTCTGAGGAATGTACCGAGAGAAGCTAAGTTATTCCTCCAAGATCATACAGTTAGTGTGGTAAAACTAGGTCTTTCAGATCACCATATCAAAAGAAGTTGTTACTGAGATGAAACATGTCAGCAGAGCAGCCTAAAAGTATGTATTGTGGGGATTTGGGGATTATTTAATTTTCTGTGTAAGCAGAAGCTTGAGAGGCACCCATTGATGTCTACATTGGACTCTGTTCATAGTACTTTTCCTTGTCTTACTAAGTCAGTTGGTTACTGTGACTATGGCCATCCATGTTCTTGTTCGAAAAGTAAAACATTCTCTGTAGCTAGTCGTGCTGCTAAACCATGTTGTTGGTCACAAAGAAGCAGAATGAGAGAAAGGAGACATAACTGTGCACAATTAGTTTTGGGACAGACAACACAAAGTACATTGTGGTGATGAAGCTCTTACCCAAGCGCTAAGTGTATCTTCAGAAGTTGTATCCAGTGGTCCTGGGGTGAGGAGTAAATCGAGCCTCATTTCTTCCTGCCACCCTGCTTCCCACAACTCCTTCACTTCCCTCTCCTTCTAATTTCATATCGCGTAACTGCAGCAGCAGACACAGCAATGTGACATAGAGGTTTGGATCTTTCTGTGCACAGGCAAAACGTGGTTGTGAACTGAGAAGGTAACATTTAAACAAATGAAGCTATGCTTAATTCTGATCATTGTTGTTAAGGGTAGGCTGTAGGTGGAACAAGATGCAAGTCCCTCATCAGCGTTATAGTCACACACAGTGTGATCCACCATCATGAAGCAGCATCTTTGAAAACAAAGGACAGTAGTAACTGTGTGTATCAAATTAGGATCTCAGCTGGGTCTAACCCTTAGACTGCACATGTAGAAAAATGGCCTGTCTGTTGCTCCAAAAATTCTCCTTGCTGCTTTGGGTTGCTCACTTCCTGTTGAATCTGGGATGATTTTTCTTGCCCTTTGGTCTTCTCTAGGCATCTCCAAGGCAGTGATGGCTCTCCAGAGGACCCAGGCCTTTCTTCTGCTCTTGCTGCTGACCCTGCTGGGGCTGGGGCTGGTACAGCCCTCCTATGGCCAGGATCGCATGTACCAACGATTCCTGAGGCAACACGTGGACTCTGATGAGAAAGGAGGCAACTTGATGATGCAAAGTTGGATGATGACTTCACACTAGTGCAAGTGCTTCAACATTTTCATTCATGAAGATATTTGGAACATCCGTAGTATCTGCAGCACCACCAACGTTCAGTGCAAGAATGGCCAGATGAACTGCCATGAGGGTGTAGTGAAGGTCACAGACTGCAGGGAGACCGGAAGTTCCAGGGCTCCCAACTGCAGATACCGGGCCAAGGCCAGCACCGCAAGTCAGCTTTTGATGTTTGACTCCTTTGCTCCAGGCTATTCTCAGAGTAAACCCAAGTGTTCCAGATGAAAAGATGCAGGACTGGTTCTTTTAGTAAGACTGTCTTATCCTCTCCCCTCAACTGCTGCCAATCAGTTGGAGGGCTGTACCTCCCACTGACTGTTATTCCTTCTCTCCTTCCTAGACGGCTGCAGACTTCTTGGCTCTAAGAAAAGGGGAAAGACATACACTCTCTGCTCTGCACATCCATAAACTGATCCCCACTACGACCAGTGACAGGAGTGTTGGATCTAAATAGGGTGAGTTATGGTTAGAAGCGCTGGTGCTGAGGATGCTTAGAGGGAAAGGCCCAGGAATGCTGGAAGAGGAAATTAAGATGGTGGGATTAAGAACAGACAGTGATCCAACTCGTAAGAACTAATGAGCTGGATTCAGTCTCACTGATACAGTTTTTATAGCCTCTCCCCACTTTCGTTATCACCATCCTTTGGTATCCATGGGGTATTGGTCCAGGATCCTCCATGCCCAGGATACCAAAATGCAAGCATGCTCAAGTACCTTGTATAAAATGGCACAGTGCTTGCATCTAAACTATATACTTATCTCTGCTGCTGCTGCTAAGTTGCTTCAGTCGTGTCCGACTCTGTGAGACCCCATAGATGGCAGCCCACCAGGCTCACCGATCCCTGGGATTCTCCAGGCAAGAACTCTGGAGTGGGTTGCCATTTCCTTCTCCAATGCATGAAAGTGAAAAGTGAAAGTGAAGTCGCTCAGTCGTGTCCAACCCTCAGCAACGCCATGGACTGCATCCTTCCAGGCCCCTCCATCCATGGGATTTTCCAGGCAAGAGTACTGGAGTGGGTTGCCATTGCCTTCTCCGATACTTATCTCTACATCATTTTTAATACCTAAACAAGGTAAATTTTATGTAAATAGCTGTAAATACAGTGTAAATGCTATGGAAATAGTTGACAGCACAAAGCAAATTAAAGTGTTACTTTTTAGAACTTTCTGAGGAAAAGAAAATTTTGGGGTTGGGGGGGTAATTTTTAATCGGTGTCTATGGTTGGTGGAATCCCTGGGTGCAGAGCAGGTGGATTCAGATGCCAACTGTACCCTGAAGTACCTTGAATCCTGGTCTTCTCATCTTGTTTAGGCCTTTTGAACCAGGGATAGGGTATCACAAAAGAGAAGATACCTACCCTTTGTGCTATATTTGGCATAGTACTTGACATTCTCAGAAATGCTCTCAATAAATGTATCTCGTTAGATTCTCACAGGTCTGAGGGATGGATTATTAGGCCTGTTTTGAGGCATTATGTTCAGAGAGTTGAGAATTAGAATAGAGATTCCACAGCATCAGGCAAACTCTTCATGGTAAATGAGGACAGAGAGCTAGTTTAAAGGGGAGACTTTTTCAAGCAACTCTCTGCCCTAATTTGAATAGAATAGCTCTTGTGTTGGCAGCTTCAATTTTGATATTTGATTGATTAAAACAATATTTCAAAACTGGAGCTCCTTATGATAACATTATTAATGACAAATCAAGATCAGTTATAATGACAATAATTAGGGAAATGGCTTCTGAGAAGGGGTGTGTGTAGCCAGAAATGAAAACATGTTTCACAGGCATTGGGGAAGTGTCATAAGGGAGACAAGATCCTGGAAAGCACCGTCTTGCAGAATCAGTATAGTTGCAGCCTAGGATTTCAAGGAACCAAAGTCTCCTGCTTGGAAAATATTCTCCAAGTCTCTATTCATATTCTGCATCCCTTTTAAAGGGATGTGTGTGCTCAGTTGCTTCAGTCATGTCCGAGTCTCTGTGACCTCAAGCACTGTAGCCCACCAGGCTGTTCTGTCCAGGATTCTCCAGACAAGAATACTGGAGTGGGTTGCCATGCCCTCCTCCAGGGGATCTTCCTGACCCAGGAATCAAATCTTGGTCTCCTGTGTCTCCTGCACTGAAGGTAGATTCTTAACCGCCGAGCCAGCAAGGAAGCCCCCTTAGAGGGACAATCCTTTGCAATTCACAAACATAAAGCTTAAAATCCCATTTTCTTTAAGATACACACTCTTTTGAGAATTGATGTGGATGCGAAATAGCTAGCTAGAGCAAGACTGATTCCTCAGTTCAGATGGAAGAGAGGGCAGACAAGAGGTATTTGGAATTGCCGAAATAAACCTCAGTTTTTTTTACAAATGTGCTCTTGTCTCAGGCTGTAGCATATTGTCATTTCTTATAAATGTTATGACCTAATGAGACTTGTCTTCCAGCCTGTAAACCAATGGTAAAATTGGGTCCAGGTGCCTAAACTGACAGAGAAAGGAATTTTAAGGTGGAGCTCAGCTCTTAGGGCAGTGTAAGGATAATGCTTTCCTCTCTCTCCCCTGTGGATCCACAGGTGGTCCTGGTGACTGAAATGGCGTGCACTCTAAAGGTCCTAGGCTCTCTGTTGGCTCTGCTGTTTCCTCTATGTGGGCTCCTTGTCCACAGCCAGAACCTTTCCTGGAGGGAATTTATGAAACAGCACCACCTGAGCACAAATTGGGAATTCAGCAAGTACAAATGCAATGATCTGATGAGGGAAAGAGACATTCCAAAGGACAAGAACTATCACATCTTCATCTATTCCTTATGGCACAAAATTGAGCGTATATGCCTGAGGAACTGGAGAGACCGCTACAGAAACGTATATATATGGGCCCCATATCCCTTCAAGACACTCAAGTGCATCCAAAAGAACAGCAAAGGCAATTACAAAGATTACAAGAGCTACAGCTACATTGAATTCCATTGCAGCATGAATGGGTTTGTTGATGTTGTAGAGGACATGCGGTCATTAGAAGATATGAGCAACTAGAAAGCCCACCCACACCCACAGCTGTCAGTGTTCAGTGCTTGCAAGTGGTGGCCCCGCTTACATCGAGAGCCCTTACATTTATGGGCCAATGGTTTCCAACCCTTAGAGTTATTTCACGTGGTTTTTTGCTCTCATAACTTTGCCTGTGTTGTTTCTCTGCCTAAAATACCCTTCTGCTCTTGTTTATCTGATTTCCTTCTACATGTTTATTTTGGTTTGTTTCATTTTTTAAAGATTTAGCACGTATGGCATCTTTCTGACTAATCTGGGAAATTTTCTGATATTGATTCTCCTTATACCTTTGCAAGCTGAATGATCTTTCCATCCTTAAATAAATTATATCATTTCAATGTGTGTGAAATTTATTTATGTGCACAGAGTATGTGTTGTGTGATTAGTACAGGTGTGCTAAGTGTGTGTCATATAGCTTTTGCTTGAATGTGATTTGTGCTTTATGTAAGTGTGTATTAAATGTGTGTGTCTAAAGCATATACTAGTTTTTCATGTGTGTGTGATGAACGTATAACTGTTTATGTGCTAAGCTGGGGAGATTTTGTAAGCACTGATGGTGGGGATATGCTGAGATCCACCCAGACTGGCTGACGTGACCAGAGCTGATTAGGTATAAAATATGTAGCATGCTCCTGGCACATGGCAGCTGCTCAGCCATCACTGTTCTTCCTTCCTCATTCTTTGACTTAGTATTTGAACTTTGCCAAAATAAACATAACAAAGGCCTATCAATCATCTCTCTTCCTTGCTTTTGTTAAGAATGTCTCTAAGGAGACTATTGCATTTTAGATGAGTTAAATTGTTATGTCTCCTGATGAATAGTACATTAAGAGATGATATGAGCAAAATGAATTTATCTGATAAACAACCATGTTCACATGGCAGAGATATAGGGTAAGGATTTGTTGTTATTGTTTAGTACTTAAGTCTTGTCTGGTTCTTTTGTGACCCCATGGACTGTAGCCCAACAGCCTCCTCTGTCCATGGGATTTCCCAAGTAAGAATATTGAAGTGGGTTGCCATTTCCTTCTCCAGAGGTTCTTCCTAACCCAGGGATCAAAGCTGCATCTCCTGAATCTGCACTGGCAGGAAGATTCAGGGTGGGCAAAGAGGACTTTAAAAATGGGGCTTAAGACGTACATTTTGTTGGAGGAAAAAGGAAGTAGATTGGAGAAGGAAATGTTAGACACAAGTAAATAGGGTTCACCAAAGTTGTTTGCTAAATTAAGGATAGAGAAACAGAGTAAGAAATGTTCATGTCATATAGTTTTGCCTGGGACAGGTATTTGAAGGAGAAATACTGAACATTAAAGGACTCTGCGTTCTTCAATCTCCTGCATCACTGAGTGACTCAAGCCCTGAAACTAATAGGGACAGAGTAATGGGACAAAGTAGATGATTAAACAGTTAATTCCACTAGGGGATTGTAAGTAAAGAAAAAAGTATGGGAGATCCCTATAAATTAGTGATTACTCAAGAAAGCAGGTTTGCTTAACCACAAAACAGAACAGGCTTGCTTACAAACAAAATCCACACAGCAGAAGCATGAAACATGTCCCCAAACAATAAAACAGTGGTGGCATCAGACCAAGTATTCTTGCCTGAAGAACCCCATAGACAGAGGAGCCTGGATGGCTACAGCCCATGGGGTCTCAAAGAGTCAGACACTACTGAAGCAACTTAGTATGCACCCACGCTGATTCTGAATAAACCTATCTTTCCTGGAGAAATATCTGGCAGTCTATTTGTTTCAGGTCAACGTAGTATAATAGCCTTGTGTTGTTGCTTACTCTTTCCCATATCCACTTCCCCTATTTGGATAGATGCATATTCATTCACTATGGATGATGATTCCAATCAGAAATGAAAAGATGCTCACTCCTTGGAAGGAAAGTTATGATATAACCTAGACAATTAAAAAGCAGAGACATCACTTTGTCAACAAAGGTCCATATAGTCAAAGCTATGGTGTTTCCAGTAGTCATGTAGAGTTGGATCATAAAGAAGGCACTACTCAGCTTTGGAATTGTGGTGCTGGCGAAGATTCTTGAGAGTCCCTCGGACAGCAAGGAGATCAAACCATTCAATCCTAAAGGAAATCATCCTGAGGACTCATTGAAAGGACTATTGCTAAAGCTGAAGCTCCAATGCTTTGACCACCTAATGCAAAGAGCCAACTCATTGGAAAAGACCCTAATGCTGGGGAGATCTAAGGCAAAAGGAGAAACGGGCAGCAGAGAATGAATTGGTTAGCTAGTATCACTGACTCAATGGACATGAATGTGAGCAAACTCCAGAAGATAGTGGAGGTCATAGGAGCCTGGGGTCCTACAGTCCACTGGGTCAGACATGACTTAGTGGCTCAACAATGTTCATTTCCCTTAGGGAAATATCCTTCCTCTTTTTGTGTGTATTGGTGGGGCTGTCCATTAAGGTTTCTGATCTCCTCTACTAAGTCAAACCATAGTAATAGGATCCAAGGTAGGCTAGCTGTACTCTCTCTTATAAAGAGACCAGAATGTACCTCTTTGACAGAGGAAAATTTTGAGAAGTAGCAGATAAAGGAGAAACTTTGAAAATAGAGTATAGATTACCTTATAGAAGGGAAATTGACAATTACAATGGAAATCTCCATTTGTAAGGATGCCTCCCTCTCTTTCCAGGAAAGAAAAAATGACTCTAGTCATAAGACACACTTATCAACTAAAATCTGCATAACAAAACTTACCCTTGTTTACTGTACCTTTCCTGGTCACCTCCCATAACTTGCTGCCTCCACATTCTTTTTTCTTTGTTTTAGCTGAAGAGAGAATGTAAGCCCAAGTTCTAACCACCTCGTTGAGTTGCTCATCACTGAACTTCTCTCATGTCTGTGTGGGGTATTCACACTAATAACCTTCTGTCTATTTTTCTTTTGTTAATCTATCTTTTGTTATAGAGACCCTAACTGAGAACTGGAAAAGAAACATGGAAAAGTTTTTTTCCCTCCTACACTGTCATCAGAGTCTAAATCTCAAGTAGTGATGCAAGGATTTTTTTTTTAAAGGTTAAGTGGATTCATGCCCATTTGGCACTGTTCAGCCTTTCATTCAAGTTTCTTAGGTTCCATCTTTTCAAAGACAGATCCTGCTGCTATGTTTTTTGTGTATTGTAATCTCTCCCAAATGCTTCCAGTAGATCCCCACTCATTTCCGCAACTGAAACAAGAGAGAAGGGGCCAGGACACTGAAGGAATTAGGTTAAAATTTTAAGTCTCCTTTGTTCTAAAACCCCAGAGGCAGGCCATACCTCATGGAAAGTAGCCTTCCCCTTATCTGGTGACTCATGGCCTCCTGATCCTTGAAAAAGCCCCTCTATAGTGGTGAGTTTTTCTATTAATCCTTAACTGATGACTTATAGCCTAGTTTCCTGGCCCTTACAAGAGACCCCCCCCCTCCCCCCGTGATGTATTTTCTGTTAGACTTTTCCAGGTAGCTGTTTTTCTGAAGACTGGCCAATCGCCGTGGGGTGGTCAGCCAGCCGTTTCGACCTGATAACCTGCAGACCTATCCCCTTAAAGGTTAAGCCTTGCCCACCAATCAAACGTCCTCACCCCCCCTGTACCTGCCTATGGCCCCCTATCACATTGTT
>SJYC01009285.1:0-28642 GCA_006408675.1 Madoqua kirkii
TTCCCTTTCACTTTCATTTCTTATCTATCACTTCATCTCTCACTGAATTCTTTCTGCCCTGAGGCATAGAGAACCTGAGCTTCAGTAAGTCCTGAGATCAGGTGTGTGATCTCAATTAAAAGACAGTGAGTTTGAATCCCAATCTGGGTTACGTGGTTTCACTGCCACTTAAAATTTCCCCCCTCAAATTGTTTTGTGTTGCTTGCAACCAAAAATACCCAAATGGATAAACTCTATCTGCAAAGTTTGTGATCTTCACAATCACCAGCATGATCATAGCATCAGATTCAGAGATCTGCTATGCATACAAAGTACCTATCCTACAGGAAACATGAACTGTTTTTACACAGCACTTTGTCAAAACCAAGTTAGTATGCATGATGCACTGTGATGCCAACTGTGCCAAAACATCATAGTTTGGAGCAGAAAAAGGTTCATTGCAGAGCCAAGCAAAGAGAACGGGTGGTTCATGCTCAAAAGACCTGAAATTGCTAACGGTTTTCGGGGAAGAGTTTTTAAGGGCAAAAAATGGGATGAGGGCTGCAGAGTGTATGACTTTCTTCTGGTTAGTTGGTGGTGAGGCAATACGATGATAACCCAGGACTCTTGTGTTCACTTGAAGTAACCATCCTCCACCTGGGTGGGGGCCTTATTTCCTGTAAAAGGACTCAAAAATATATTGTTATTATACCCCTTGAAGAGGAACTAGGACTCTGCTTTGTCTCTGCACTATTTTTGTTTCCTGACCACTTTTCCTTCATTTCTGCATTTCCCCACTTCTCTAATTAGTAACTGTTTGCATCAGCTCTTTGGAAAAGGGGAAGACTTACAAACAAGAAACAGAAAGACTTTTGTACCTGGAGGGTCCTGTAGGATTCTGCTCAGTTTCAAGCCTATTATCTTCATAATCTACCCTCTCCACCCCGCTAGGCTCGTCTCCTAAAGTTTCACTTTACTTGTTCTCTTAATAATAGTCACTTACAGTCCCAGGAATATGTCATGCACATTTCAGTCACTGAAACGTCTTTCTTACTTGTTCCACTTGGTGACAATCTGTCTGTTGTTTATACCCCAGTTCAGTACCCTGGCCACTGAGAAGCTGCTAGCCTTCTATTCATGCTGATCCCTTCCTCCTAACTCATTTGTACCATACACTGGGGACTTAGCGTATGTTACCTTGTAAGTTTCCCTAGTGGTTCAGATGGTAAAGAATCTGCCTGCAAAGCCAGCGACCCATAGTCAATCCTTGGGTAGGGAAGATCCCCTGGAGAAGGGAATGGCTACCCACTTCACTATTTTTGCCTGGAGAATTCCATGGGTAGAGGATCCTGGCAGGCTGTACAGTCCATGGGGTCCTGAAGAGTTGCCACCTATCCTTTCACATATGCTACTTTGCATGGTTTAAATATTTCTCATATTCACTCACTCATTCATGCTTTCACTATCCAACAGCTCTATAGAATGTCTACTATGTGATAAATGCTGTGCTAAGCAATCATGATTGAAGAATGAAAAAGCCAGTCTCCTGCAGGGAGTCATGTTCCCTAAAACAGTTTCTACTAACCTGAGGACTTCAAGAAGTCCATAAGCCCACTGAAATGATAAATTCTTGATATGTTTCCATTTGAGGACAGCAGGTCAGATGGCTTTCATCAAATTCTCAGAAAAGTTTACAGTCATCAGTCTAGTGGTTGTGGTATAAATACCACACATATGTACATAACCATCAAAAATACCATTGTTGCTGTTGTTCACTCTCTGAGTCCTGTCCAGCTCTTTGCAACCCGAGGGACTGCAGCACATCAGGTTTCTCCATCCTTCACTATCTCCCCAGGTTTGCTCAAACTCATGTCCACTGAGTCTGTGATGCCATCCATTTCATCCTCTGTCATCCCCTTCTCCTATCTTCAGTGTTTCCCAGCATCAGGGTCTTTTCCAATGAGTCAGCTCTTAATGGTGGCCAAAGTGTTGGAATTTCAGCACCAGTCCTTCCAATGAATGTTTAGGGTTGATTTCCTTTAGGATTGACTGGTTTGATCTCCTTGCAGTCCAAGGGACTCTCAAGAGTCTTCCCCAGCACCACAATTTGAAAACATTGATTCTTCAGCACTCAGCTTTCTCTATGGTCCAACTCACACATCCATACATGGCTACTGGACTTTTGTTAGCAAGATGATGTCTCTGCTTTCTGTATGCTGTTTAGGTTTGTCGTAGCAAACCTAAGTAGCAAGAGTCTTTTAATTTTGTGGCTGCAGGCACCATCCACAGTGATTTGGAAGCCCAAGAAAATGAAATCTGTCACTATTTCCACTTTCTCCACTTCTATTTGCTATGAAGTGATGGGGCCAGATGCCATGATCTTCATTTTTTAATGTTGTGATTTCTTTTTTTTTCTGGCTGTCTTTGGCTGGCTGTTTAATTAGTTGCTGATCTCTTTTATTTTTTTCTACCAATCTACAATCTCTGCTTCTTAGTATTGTGTTGCGTTTATGTAACACTCTGACCTGAGCAGGCAAAGTGAATTCCATTTCTCAGATCATAGGTTTTATTGCTAGGATACCAGTCTTCTGTAAACAGATAGTGTTATATCAAATGGCCTTAGGAACATGTAGTGTGATTTCTGCCAAAACCAATCCTCTGCAAAGCATAGGGCCCTCTTAAAGACTGACAGGCCTCCTTTGTTTATTATTGAGACTCTTCTTCCACTTTCCCCCAAAGAACCTGAACCCTAGATTCTTTGTTTTTCTTTATAGATTTATGGTAACCTACACTCTTTCTTTTGCCACCTTGAACTTGGCTCTGACGGGGAAGTGACCTCCAGATTTGCCAATCATGTGAATCTTGAGTTTAGCAAACCTACAGCTTCTGCCTCCAAAGCTGCAATAAGATCCATCTGCTTTCTCCAGCAATGCTCAGCAAGTTCCTCATCCCAAAACAGCTGTCAGAACTTCTGCCTGAGTGCCAAACACATGATCACTGAATGTTGAGTTCTGAGCCAGCTTTTTCACTCTCCTCTTTCACCTTCATCAAGAGGCTCTTTAGTTCCTCTTCACTTTCTGCCATTAAAGTGGTATCATTTGCATATCTGAGATTGTTGATATTTCTCCCAGCAATATTGATTCCCTGCTTGTGAGTCATCCAGCTGGGCATTTCACCTGATGTACTCTTCATAGACGTTAAACAAGGAAGGTGACAATATACTGCTTTGACATAATCCTTTCCCAGTTTTGAAACAGTCCATTGTTCCATGTCCAGTTCTAACTGTTGCTTCTTGACCTGCATACAGGTTTCTCAGAACAGGTTAGATGGTCTGGTATTCTCATCTCTTTAAGAATATTACAGTGTGTTATGATTAGCAAGTCAAAGGCTTTAGCATAGTCAGTAAAGTAGAAGTAGATTTTTTTTTTTAATTCCCTTGCTTTTTCTATGATCCAACAGATGCTGGCAATTTGATCTTGTACATCTGGAAGTTCACAGTTCATGTACTGCTAAAGCCAAGCTTGAAGAATTTTAAGCGTAATCTTGGTAGCATATGAAATGAGTGCAATTGTATTTTAATTTTAGCATTCTTTGGAATTGGAATGAAAACTGATCTTTTCCAGTCCTGTGGCCACTGCTGGCTTTTCCAAATTTGCTGGCATATTGAGCGCAGCACTTTCACAGCACCATCTTTTAGCATTTGAAATAGCTCAGCTGCAATTCCATCACCTCCCCGAGCTTTGTTCATAGTAATGCTGTCTAGGGTCCACTTGGCTTCACACTCCAGGATGTCTGGCTCTAAATGAGTGACCACACCATCATGATTGTCTGGGTCATTAAAACATTTTTTTTATAGTTCTTCTGTGTATTCTTGCCACCTCTTCTTAATATCTTCTGCTTTTGCTGGCTCCTTGCCACTTCTGGCAATTATTATTTACAGCAATTATTACTTCTGGCAATTATTACTAATTATTATTAGTTCAGTATTTAACTTATATGCAGAGTATATCATGAGCAACGCTGGGCTGGAGGAAGCACAAACTGATATTAAGATTGCCGGGAAAAATATCAATAACCTCAGATATGGAGATGACACCACCTTTATGGTAGAAAGTGAAGAAGAACTAAAAAGCCTCTTGATGAAAGTGAAAGAAGAGAGTAAAAAAGTTGGCTTAAAGCTCAACATTCAGAAAACTAAGATCATGGCATCTGATCCCATCACTTCATGGCAAATAGATGGGGAAACAGTGGCTGACTTTATTTTTCTGGGCTCCCAAATCACTGCAGATGGTGACTGCAGCCATGAAATTAAAAGACGCTTACTCTTTGGAAGGAAAGTTATGACCAACCTAGACAGCATATTACAAAGCAGAGACATTACTTTGTCAACAAAAGTCCATCTAGTCAAAGATATGGTTTTTCCAATGGCCATGTATGGATGTGAGAGTTGGACTATAAAGAAGGCTGAGCACAGAAGAACTGATACTTTTGAACTGTGGTGTTGGAGAAGACTCTTGAGAGTCCCTTGGACTTCAAGGAGATCCAACCAGTCCATCCTAAAGCAGATCAGTCCTGGGTGTTCATTGGAAGGACTGATGTTGAAGCTGAAACTCCAATACTTTGGCCACTTGATGCAAAGAACTGACTCACTGGAAAAGACCCTGATGCTGGTAATGATTAAGGGCAGGAGAAAGGGACAACAAAGGATGAAATGGTTGGATGTCATCACCGACTCAATGGACATGGGTTTGGGTGGACTCCGGGAGTTGGTGATGGACAGGGAGGCCTGGCATGCTGCAGTTTATGGGGTTACAAAGAGTTGGATATGACTAAGCGACTGAATTGAACTGAACTGCCATTTCTGTCCTTTATTGTGCACATCCTTGCATGAAATAGTCCCTTGATAGCTCTTATTTTCTTGAAGAGATCTCTAGTCTTTCCCATTCTATTGTTTTCCTCTATTTCTTTGCATTCTTCACTTAAGACTTTCTTATCCCTACTTGCTATTCTCTGGAACTCTGCATTCAGTTGGGTATATCTTTCTCTTTCTCCTTTGCCTTTTGCTTCTCTTCTTTTCTCAGCTATTTATAAGGCCTCCTCAGACAACCTTTTTGCACTTTTTTTCCCCTTGAGGATGATTTTAGCCACCATCTGATGTACAATGGTATGAATCTCCACTCATAGTTCTTCAAGCACTCTGTCTACCAGATCTAGTCCCTTGAATCTCTTCATCACGTCCGTTGTATAATTATAAGGGATTTGATTTAGGTCGTACGTGAATGACATAGTGATTTTCTCTACTTTCTTCAATTTGAGCATGAAGTTTGCAATAAGGAGCTGATGATCTGAGCCACCATCAGCTCCAGGTCTTGTTTTTGCTGACTGTACAGAGCTTCTTCATCTTTGGCTATAAATAATATAATCAATCTGATTTCAGTATTGACCACCTGGTGATGTCCATGGGTAGAGTTGTCTCTTGGGTTGTTGGAAGAGGGTGTCTGCTCTGACCAGTACATTCTCTTGTCAAAACTCTGTTAGCCTTTTGCCCTGCTTTATTTTGTACTCTAAGGCCAAAATTACATGTTACTCCAGGTATTTCTTTACTTCCTACTTTTGCATTCCAGTCCCCTATGATGAAAATCAAAACTCATTCTACTAGCTGGGATTGGTGGTTCCAAAGTAATTTATATTGAATTTAGAGATACTCTGACAAAATTTCAGGTGTTGTTATCAAGATTTTATTACCCCTATAGCCCTGGGGCTTCCTTGGTAGCACTAGCAGTAAAGAATCCACCTGCCAGTGCAAGAAACATAATGAGACTCAGGTTTGATCTCTGGGTAGAGAAGATTCCCTGGAGAATGGGATGGCAACCCACTCCATTGTTCTTGCCTGGAGAATTCCATGGACAGAGGAGTCTGGCAAGCTATAGTCCATGGGGTCACAAAGAGTTGGATACAACTCAGCAGCTAACACACATACACCTTGTATAGGCCATATTTTAGAAGTCAGCATTACCTAGAACAAGGATATTATTCAAAGATATTTTCATAAGATATTACACACAACAAATTATAATAACTCCATAAATACTCTCACATGAAGTTTATTTCTGCTCCAAGACAGCACTCCAGTTCACATCAGCAGTAGCTGATAGAGGGGATGGTGAGAAAAGGGAGAAATGGTTTGCTGTGCCATCTTTGCCCTTTGTTTTGTATTCTGCGGAAATTTCTATCCCTTCTTGTTTTTGTGAACTTACTGCATTTTATAATCCTTAAATCCTTCCAACAAATATTGAAGAATCGTGGTTTTATCATCTTATGACAACCATCAAAGCTTCTAAAGTTCCCCAGATATGTGAAGTGTGCATTCTTAGGAATAGCTGGAAGTCAATTTACTTTGTAGAGAAATTCTAACTCAATTAGAAGTAAAGAAAGAAAGCTATTAAGTAAATGTGTGGTTAATAAAAACCACCCTGCTTTGAGGATCTAGAGCAAAGAGCAGAAGAGTGAGACAGCAGATCTGATATTTTCTAACTGAATTTATCCTTCAATTATACTTTGATATAACTACAATATAATTTAACAATTAGAATCCAGTGAGTGCTAATAGAATCTGAACAAATTAGGGCTGGAAGAGTTCTGTGCCTGCAGAGAGGAAAGTTCAAAGAAAAGGATATTTGAGCACAGTCTAGAAAGATGGGTAAGCAACCAAATATACTAGGTTGGAAAGGAAAATCCAGGCAAAAGAAATAATGCTTGTAAAAGTGTGAATGATATTTTTTAAAGTTAAAACTGTGGTTATCATAAAAGTTTTTTAAAAAACCCATGTCATCAAATAAACTCATAAATAATCCCATTTTATTCAGTTTATCTTGAGGATGAGGAAATGTTTCTCCTAATGAGGATATTAGTAACATGCTAAAAACAGTTCAAATGTGATTTTGGTTTACAGAAATGTATATTCTCTGCTTGACAAAATTCATTTGCATCACTATGAACAGGAAAGATATACATGTTATTAGTTTTACAGAAGCACATTTCTACTCTGCAAGTCAAATGTACACACTTTCATAGTGTACAGACACAATGAACACATCCCCAGTGGGTCTGCTAGACAAATCTTGGTACTAAATGAAAAGACTCTCAGATATATAGATGACACCACCCTTATGGCAGAAAGTGAAAAATAACTAAAGAGTCTCTTGATGAAAGTGAAAGAAGAGAGTGAAAAGCTGGCTTAAAGCTCAACATCCCATCACTTCATGGCAAATAGATGAGGAAACTGTGGAAACAGTGGCTGACTTTCTTTGGGGGGCTCCAAAATCACTGCAGTTGGTGATTGCAGCCATGAAATTAAAAGACACTTACTCCTTGGAAGGAAAATTATGACCAACCTAGACAGCATATAAATAAGCAGAGACATTACTCTGTCAACAAAGATTCATCTAGTCAAGGCTATGGTTTTTCCAGTAGTCATGTATGGATGTGAGAGTTGGACTATAAAAAAAGTTGAGTGCCAAAGAATTGATGCTTTTGAACTGTGGTGTTGGAGAAGACTCTTACAAGTCCTTTGGGCTGCAAGGAGATCCAACCAGTCCATCCTAAAGGAGATCAGTCCTGGGTGTTCATTGGAAGGACTGATGTTGAAGCTGAAACTCCAGTACTTTGGCCACCTGATGCAAGGAACTGACTCACTGGAAAAGACTCTGATGCTGGGAATGATTGAGGGCAGGTGGAGAAAGGGATGACAGAGGATGAGATGGTTGGATGGCATCACTGACTCAATGGACATGGGTTTGGGAGGACTTCTGCAGTTTGTGATGCTGTGGTTCATGGGGTCACAAAAAGTCAGACACGACTGAGCGACCGAACTGAACTGAAATCTCTTTTGTCCATTTCCAAATTTTGGATTATTTTCCCTTCTGAAGACACAGATGCTTATGAATTGTTCAGGAAATGTATAGAGGTCCTCATGACTGATGTGAAGAGGAAAGAAGTCACAAGAAACAGTCTGATCTAGCAATTGGGCAAAGAAGAAACAGTATTGCATACCCAAATTGACCAAAGGGCTGAAGGTTGGAGGCCATTTTGAAAGTCAGGCCTTCAGCTCCACAGAAACAATAAAGCTAAACCTCAGAAAGGAACTTGGAGCTCATCATTCATGTATATATAAATGTATCTTTCTTGTTCTTTTATTTTTCCTGACGTATTGTTTCTTTGTATTAACAAATCATTATTTATTTATCAATACTTTGTTCATGGATATTTGAAACATTCCCAAATTTCAACTCTAACAAGCAATGTTGCAATGGTATCTTTGTACATTTCTCTGTGCACACATGTGGGAAAATTTTTACCAAGATCTATTACTTTTACCAAATTTTGCCATATTTTCTCCAAACTTATCAACTGAAAGAAAAAAAAAAAGCAGTTAAGAATTGTGAGTTTAAGTTGTATTCATGATTTTATTGAGTACTAGAGCCTGGGAGATCGCAACTCAGTTAGCTCTGAGTAACTGCTCCAAAGAGGTAGAGGAGGAGCCAATTTATATCTGATTTTTATAGCTAGGGAATACAGACAGTCAAGCATACATCTTGGTTAAAAAGAATTATGGCTAATCACAAAGAACAGACATCTCCAGTTAGTGATTTTAGTGATTCTTATGTATGGGAAACTGCAAGAATCTGGAGTCACTGAAATTCCTCCTGAGATACACATGTAACCATCCAAAGGCCCGTTTATTCAGAGCACAGAGTGCCTTATCTTGTTCTCACCCTCAGTTCCCCACAGGGTGCCCTGTCAGTGAGCAACTGTAGTGGGTTGCTACTTAATCCTCTTATAACCTGTGATGTTGTTTAGTCTCTAAGTTGTGTCGACTCTTTGCAACCCCGCAGACTGAAGCCCGCCAGCTCCTCTGTCCATGGACAGAACACTGGAGTGGGTGGCCATTTTGCTCTTTGTTCTTCTTTGTGTACAACTTGATTGTAACAGATTGTAGTTTTCAAAGATGTCCATATCAACATATCCCATTCTACATACACTTATAGTCTTCTATATCAAAATCTTCCCTTTTCTTGAGTATGGGTTCAGTTCAGTTCAGTCGCTCAGTCATGTCCAACTCTTTGCGACCCCATGAATCGCAGCACACCAGGCCTCCCTGTCCATAACCAACTCCCGGAGTTCATTCAGATTCACGTCCATCAAGTCAGTGATGCCATCCAGCCATCTTATCCTCTGTCCTCCCCTTCTCCTGCCCCTAATCCCTCCCAGCATCAGAGTATGGGTTAGTCTTAGAAAACCCCTCCTAGTGAATAGAATGGGATGAAAATAATACTGTATGACTTCCAAAGCCAGGCCATGGACTTCCTTGATGGTCCAATGGTTGAGAATCCATCAACCAATGCAGGGGACATGGGCTCTATCCTTCATCCAGCAAGATTCCACATGCTTTGGGGCAACTAAGCCACTGGGCCACAAATACTGATCCCACCAGCAGCAGCTACTGAAACTGGCAGGCCCTAGAACCCATGCTCTGCAACACGAGAAGCAACTGCAATGAGAAGCTCTCACATCACAACTAGAAGTACCCCCACTTCCACAACTAGAGAAAGCTCACATGCAGCAACAAAGACACAGTGAAGTCAAAAATAAATAAATAAAACTAAGAATAGAGCTACCACGTGATCCTGCAATTCCACTCCTGAGCATATATTCAGAGAAAAAATTGATCCAAAAGTATACATGCACATTAATGTTCATTTCAGCACTGTTTACAATAACCAAGACATGGAAGCAACTTATTAATAAATACTCATTGATGACTCATGGATAAAAAAGATGTGGTACATACATATGTACAATGGAATATTACTCAGTCATTAAAAAATAATGAAAAAATGCCATTTGCAGCAACATGGATGCACCTAGAGAGCATCATACTGAGTGAAGTCAGACAGAGAAGGAAAAACATTATATGACATCCCTTATATGTGAGATCTAAAAAGAAATGATACAAATGAATTTACTTACAAAACAAAAAGAGACTCACAGAATTAGAGAATGAACTTATGTTTGCTAGAGGGAAAGGGTAGTTAGCAAGTTTGGGCAGGTCATGAACACACTGCTATATTTAAAAAGAATAACCAATAAGAACCTACTGTCTAGCACATGGAACTCTGCTCAGTGTTAAGTGGCGGTCTGGATGGTAAGTGTTGGAGTAGAATGGATACATGTATATGTATGGCTGAGTCCCTTCACTGTTCACCTGCAAATATCACGACATCGTTAATCGGCTATACCCTACTACAAAATAAAAGTTCAAAAATAAACAAATAAAAAGCCAGGTCATAACAGATGAGACAACTTCTGCCTGGTTTTCCCTCTCTGTTGTGGGACATCCACACTTGGACCCAATCATCAGGTTGTGAGTAAGATGATACCACATGGAGGCCTCGTATAAGTGTTCTAGCCATATGTAAGGCTTCCCTGGTGGGTTAAAGCATCTGCCTCCAGTGCAGGAGACCCGGGTTTGACCCCTGGTTTGGGAAGGTACCCTGGAGAAGGAAATGGTAACCCACTCCAGTATTCTTGCCTAGAGAATCCCATGGACAGAGAAGCCTGGTAGGCTACAGTCCACGGGGTCGGAAAGAGTCGGACACGACTGAGCAACTTCACTTCACTTCAAGCACATAGGCATCAAAACATCACAATCATGAAAGGCAAAGACTGAATTAAAGGAAACGTGTATTAAAAGAGACGACAAAGACCTGATTAGATCCAAGGTTTGAGCCTGGATGGGATCCTGAAAGAAAAAACTTTTTTCCTTTGTTGTAAAATATGCTAGTGTGGCAATTGATGAAAGTTGAATAGTCTGAAGTGAAATGAAGTGAATTCGCTCAGCCGTGTCCGACTCTTTCCGACCCCGTGGACTGTAGCCTACCAGGCTTCTCTGTCCATAGGATTCTCTAGGCAAGAATACTGGAGTGGGTTACCATTTCCTTCTCCAGGGGATCATCCCAACCCAGGGATCGAACCCGGGTCTCCTGCATTGGAGGCAGACGCTTCTGAGTATTAGATAATAGTAGAGTTTCAATTCAAATTTCCTGATTTTGATAAGGATACTTCTTAATCCCTTGTAAAAAGAATGATCTTATTTTTAGGAAGTGTATAGTGAAGTACTTAGGAAAGGGGAAACATGTCTATCATATACTCTTAAACATTCAGAAAAAAATTATATAGCTGTATATAAATATGACTAATACAACAAATAGGAAAAAATTATAGTTTAGAGAATATAAACAAATGATATATAGGAATTCTTTGTATCATTTTTGCAACTGTTCAGTACCTCTAAAATTATTTCAAAATAAAAATTAAAAAAAACAATTTCAGTACATTCACTTAACTACCTGTGCAAATTACTTACCTTTGCAAATAAACAACACCTCATTTACTAAGATAAGAAATTATAATTACTCACTTTCGTTTATAGAATCTACCAAACTCTACTTTGTCTGGCACCCTGCAAATCAACAGCTATAGAGAAGTGAAAAAAACCTGGTCACTACTATCTTTAAGCTGAGTAGAAAAAACAACCAAGAAAATGGAAATATTTAATAGAGTGATTAGTGTTAGCTCTTAGTGTGGTTTGTATAAACAAACATATAAAAGGGGCTTTAAAAATTCCTAATACATCATAAAATAAGTCCATCTCCTCTTTGGATGGTTACACGCTTAAAGGAAAGGTTTTTTTAGCTCTCTGAAAAAGACATCCTCAAATAGCTCACTTTCTAGCCAGCTCTCAACTTCCTGTTTTTCCGACTGGGACAATGACTTGCCACAGCAGCCTGGCACCCCTGGTGTAGTCTCTCTGTGTTCAAATTTCCTCTTTTTATAAAGGACACCAGTCACACTGGATTAGGGTCCACTGACTTCAGTGTTCTTGCCTGGAGAATCCCATGGACAGAGGAGCCTGGTGGGTACAGTCTGTGGGGTCGCGAAGGGTCAGATATGACTGAGTGACTCAACAACAGCTTCAAATACAGTTATATTCTGAGATGCATCTCACATTTCTGACAAGTCAGGGCTTGAACACGTAAATCTGGGGGGAACACAATTCAGCCTATAACAGCAATTATAAAGAGACGTTCCATCAGAGCTCCCAAGGACCTATGCAATAGTGTTAGGCATCCTCATATTTAGGTCTTTAAATGCAGTTTGACTTTTCTGAAGTGAGGATTCAATGTACAAAGTTAACTTGTTCCCTGCCCTATGACAACTGTTATGTGGCAATTACTTGTGGTTTGGGGGGTTTCACAGACAGCAGCTTGTAAAGAAACGTAATAAGGAAAGAATTGCTTTTTTAAAGTATCTCCCATTATTTTGGCTAACTGAAGGAATTGCAGGAATACATGTATGTGTGTGTATGTGTGTGCATGCTCAGTAGTAACGCAATGACAGGCTTCCTAGGGTGGCTCAGCAGTAAAGAATCGGCCTGCAATGCAGGAGACACAGGTTCAGTCTCTGGAACTAGAAGATTTCCATGGGAAAGGAAATGGTGACCCACTGAAGTATTCTTGACTGGGAAATCTCATGGGCAGAAGAGCTTAGTGGGTTACAGTCCATGGGGTCAGAAAGAGTCAGACACAATTTAACGACTAAACAACACACAATGAAAGAATTGGTCACACTGGCTGTAAGTAGGATCTTCCTCTAGTTCTATGGCCTTGTCTAGAGCCAGATACACCCACTTCCCTGGTGGCTCAGGTGGTAAAGCGTCTGCCTGCGATGCAGGAGACCTGGGTTCGATCCCTGGGTCGGGAAGACGCCCTGGAGAAGGAAATGTCAATCCACTCCAGCACTCTTGCCTGGAAAATCCCACAGACAGAGGAGCCTGATAGGCTATAGTCCATGGGGTCGCAAAGAGTTGGGCACGACTGAGCAAAGAGGATCAAATGAAATGATTATACGCTGACAGAAGCCAAGTCTAGTCTTTTCAGTGATGTAAGCAAGGGTAGTCAGAAGCAGTCTCACAGCCAAGTCCACTAGCAAGAGCCACCAGAAGCTCAGGCAGAGAAAGCCTTGACTCCACAGTTCTCAGTGAAGTGGGGGGACTAGGGGATTTCCTCCTTGAGGAGTCCAGTAGCAGAAAGAGCAATGACAGGGAGGTCAGGATACCCAGGGTCTGGTCTCAGTCGGACACTAACTAGTAGCCACAAGGAGTAGGTCCCTTAACCTCTTTCAGACTCAGGGTGTTCTCCTGTAAAAGGCGGGGTTTTCATTTGGTCAGGGATGGCCAACAGGTGGCACATACACCCTCATTTCCCTCGAGCCTTCGGTAGAGACCACTGCTCCATCAACACCACTGCACCACTGTTTACACATTTTTGTACAACATTCTAGGCAGGCATTTCCACTTAGAGTTGGTTCGCAAGCTGAAATCTACTTATTTTTCCCCTATTAGATGATCTCTGAAGTCCTTTCTAGCTCCTAAATGGAAGGTTCTAACTTAAGTAACAGAGGAACACCTTTTTGACTTAGCAGTGGCTCTGTCAAAAAAAAAAAAGAAAATGGAAATTTAGGGTCATAATTTCATACACTCACCTCCCCCCATCCCAAGATTGAGCAGGGTCTCCCCCTGGGTCGTACAGTCTTTCCTTCTATGTCAGAGATTTTTGTATGTGAGTTTCACCCTCTGTCAGCTCACTAAGCATAACAGTGTCCCAGGCTATAGATCTTTAGTCTTTCTAGCTAAAATCGCCCACAATTTCAAACTATATTGGACATCAAGAAACCTACAAGGAAAGGAATTATCTTCAGTGAGAACCAAAATTTAGAAGAAGTGGCATTTAAGGATTCCATTTGCCTCTCAGCACAAATGACCTCATTCACACTTCTCACCCCTGGCAAGAGAGCAATCACACAAACAGTACCCAAATGGCAAATTCAGGTGGTTGCAGGAGTGTTTTATTGAAAGAAGCAGCGATTTGGTTAATATGGGTCCCATCTCACAATCTTCTTCTTACCCCCCAAAACACACAGGGGCAAGACTTGGGCCAGGGGCACACGTGTGGGTTGGATAGGAGCCCTAACTTGCTTGAGTTATTGCCCTCAGGTCAGGGAATCATGTGGTTATACGTGTGTGTGTGTGTGTGTGTGTTGAATAAGAAACCTAACTTGAGTTATTGCCCTCAAGTCAGAGAAGCCTGTGCTTGTGTGGAGGTGGCAGTGAGGGTAGGGGTGTGGCAGGTAAGAGCACCGCACCATCAAAGTGGACTGGTACATATGGGTTTCCCTCACAAGCCACAATGATATATTTCTGCTTCTGGCTAGTCTTGTAGGCACAGTTGGGGTACTTGGAGCTGCCGGTCTGGCGGCAGTCTGTGATGTTCATGGTGGAGTTGCTCTGGAAGCAGTTGGGCTGCCCGTTCTTGCAGGTGATGTTTTTCTGGGAGCACACGGCCTTGACATCATCCAGGGACTCGTGCACAAAGGTGTTCACTGGCTTGCATCGTCCATGTGTCATCCTCCGGCGCTTCATCATCACATTGCAATAGTTGGAGTTGCTGCTGGAGGAGCTGCCAGAGTCCATGTGCTGCCTCCGGAACTTGGCGGCTGCAGACTCCTTGCCCAGGGAAGGCTGGACCTGCACCAGCAGCAGCACCAGGACCAGCAGTGGCAACAGGACCAGGGACTTCAGAGCCATAATGACCACACTCCCCTGGAGAAACCTGCCAGGGAAAAGGGGCAGGGGAGGAAAAGCATCGCCTTAGAAAGAGAACCCCAGCTTCCACCTGCAGCCTCCCTGGCTTACGGTCAACCAGAAAGATGTCCGTCCTCCTAAGAGCTTTTCTAAGTAAGGAGACACACATATACTCTTCCCACAAGCATTTGACACCCACTCCCCACAGAGGGGTCGTCCTCCCCTCTGGGTGGTGACCCCAGAAATGACCTAAAATCCTAGCAGTCTTGTCTTTGAATACAGAAAGTCTTTTGATATGAAATATATTTGAAAAATGAAATACCTTTATTCCCAGCATTCACGTGGCAAGTTAGATGTTTCTTTTGAATAAATCATTAAATAAATGAGCAGATTTTGAGTAAGACACATTGTATCCTTGAGATTGTTGTTGTTGTTCAATTGTTCAGTCCTGTCTGACTCTTTGTGACACCATGGACTGCAGGCTTCCCTGAGATAACCACCAGAATTCATCCAAGATCACAGGTGACAGAACCCTGTTGTCCTACAGCACAAGGAAAACTCAGTCCCTGTCCTGTGTCTGACAACACACCATAAAGGATGCCATTGGGTTCCTAAGAGAGAACTGAGCCTCCCCCAACCTGAAGGCTTTTCCTTCTCCAGCCCCGGGGCTCTCTGCAGCCTGTGTGCTCCATTCCCGACCCCAGCTCTGCTCCCTGCCCCTGTCTGCCCAGCCAGATTCTCAGGCTAGTCTCACTCACCCTGGATCTCCCCTCTCCAACCCTCAAGCAGAAGCAGCTCCTGAGACCACTTCTTGGGCTGCTTACCTGGGTCTCTAGCTTGGTTTCTGAGAAAGAAGGCAGTTTCTGCAATCAGTCTATCCCAGGGATGTGGAACTTATACAGATGAAAGGGGGCTTGGCTTCCATGAAGAGCAGGGTGGGCGGAGCATCTTGGTCCATAAGAAAACAAGGTCATGTTAGGAAGGGGTGGATAATTGCCCAGAGCGCCCTCTTTGGGGACTACTGGGGAGAGTAAGCCTTTGCCAGTAAGAACCTTTCTTTCTATTAATATAAGCAGCAAAGAAAACCACTGATATTCAAACCCCAATCAAGTCCTTGATCTGCATTAAATAGCACTTTGAAGTTAGCTAAAGACACATAACATATGATCATGGGAACAGCTGCTTTGGACAAAATTCCACATCTCCCATCAGCACCTCTGGGGTGGAAGGCTGCATGGAGTGGGGAGAGATGTCCAGCTGCCCTTTAGCTGAAAGAGTTCCCAGATCTGGAGAAGAGTGTATTGTTCAGTCACTCAGTCATGTCTGACTCTTTGCAACCCCAGGGACTGAAGCATACCAAGTTTTCCTGTCTTCACCATCTCCTGGAGTTTTGCTCAAACTCATATCTGTTGAGTCAGTGATGCCATCCAACCATCTCATCCTCTGTTGTCCCCTTCTCCTCTTGTCTTCAATCTTTCCTAGATTCAGGGTCTTTTCCAACGAATCGGCTCTTCACATCAGGTGGCCAGAATATCAGAGTTTCAGCTTCAGCATCAGTCCTTCCAATGAATATTCAGGACTGATTTCCTTTAGCATGGACTGATTTGATCTCCTTGCAGTCCAAGGGACTCTCAAGAGTCTTCTCCAACATCACAGTTCAAAAGCATCAATTCTTTGACACTCTGCCTTCTTTATGGTCCAACACTCACATCCATGCATGACCACAGGAAAAACCATAGCCTTGACTATATGAACCTTTGTGGGCAAAGTAACATCTCTGCTTTTTAATATGCTGTCTAGGTTTGTCATAGCTTTTCTTCCAAGGATCAAGCATCTTTTAATTTCATGACTGCAGTCACCATCTGCAGTGATTTGGGAGCCCAAGAAAATAAAGTCTGTCACTGTTTCCACTGTTTCCCCACTATTTACCATGAAGTGATGGGACCGGATGCCATGATCTTCGTTTTTTGAATATTGAGTTTTAAGCCAGCTTTTTTACTCTTCTCTTTCATTTTCATCAAGACACTTTTTAGTTCCTCTTCACTTTCTGCCATAAAGGTGGTGTCATCTGCATATCTGAGGTTATTGATATTTCTCGCAGCAATCTTGATTCCAGTTTGTGTTTTTTCCAGTCCAGTGTTTCTCATGATGTACTCTGCATGTAAGTTAAATAAGCAGGGTGACAATATACAGCCTTGACGTACTCCTTTTCCTGTTTGGAACCAGTCTGTTGTTCCATGTCCAGTTCTAACTGTTGTGTTTCTCATGATGTACTCTGCATAGAAGTTAAATAAGCAGGGTGACAATATACAGCCTTGATGTACTCCTTTTCCTGTTTGGAACCAGTCTGTTGTTCCATGTCCAGTTCTAACTGTTGCTTCCTGACCTGCATACAGATTTCTCAAGAGACAGGTTAGGTGGTCTGGTATTCCCATCTCTTCCAGAATTTTCCACAGTTTATTGTGATCCACACAGTCAAAGGCTTTGGCATAGTCAATAAAGCAGAAATAGATGTTTTTCTGGAACTCTCGTGCTTTTTCCATGATCCAGCGGATGTTGGCAATTTGCTCTCTGGTTCCTCTGCCTTTTGTAAAACCAGCTTGAACATCAGGGAGTTCACGGTTCACGTAATTTTGTGTCTGTAGCTACATCCTTTATCTTCTCTGAGCCTTTGATGTCTCAGTGCAAAAAAAGGAAGGGTAGAATAGCAAATCTTGAATTTTCTGTCAACTCCAGTATATTCTGTGATTCTTGTAGTTGACATGCAAGTACCTAGTTTAACCTTAAGAAGTAGAAGGTATTTGGGGAGTATGGCCAAGGGATGAAATTTATGAGACCTCTCTGAGGAAAAATTGTCAACTGTGACCAGTTTCAGATCACATAATGATTGGGAGATTGGACAGGACTAAAGTGTTTGAGTTACTTTAGAAAATGGTAAGAAGTTTGGGTGGACATATGCGGGTAATAAAGCTAGATTGGCATCCACCCTCATCCCAATGTGAGAATTGATCAGACCTGAAGATCTAGGATGAGATACAAGCTTTGAAAACTGACTCATTGGGACCACCTTAATCATAGGATCCTATGATATGTGGAGTGTGCCAAGAGGAATATAGATAATACGCTTGTTAGGATGATCAGTAAAATATGATGATAAACCCTGGATCTGTTTACTAATTTTATCACACATATGATAAGCTCTATTGTCTTAAGTGTTAGACATTTAAAATAATTAGGTTAGAATTATTGATTTATTTAGGATTTTATGCTTCCTACCTAAGAAATGAGAAATTTTTTTGTAAAGATTTTCAAAAATATATATTCATTCTTCTACTCAACTGTTCAGTATTTGTATGCTTATCTTGCAAAGTTTTGGTGACAATCAGAAACAATATACTGATGTGTCTGACATGACTTTAATCATAGTAGATGCTTATTTAATGATAGGCCACTTTTTACTGTTGTCATCAAACATCATGTCATCAACTCTTTTGTAATTTAGTAAGGGTTATCAGCTCAAGATTTGTAAACTTGGGCAAAGTAATTTTTTTTTTTTTTTTTACTTCTGCAATGCTTAATTGTTGGGTTTGCAATCCATTATGACAAGGTAAAAGACATCCTTGTTTGAAGTGCTTTGCCATGGGAAGCAGAAATTATCTGTCTCAGAGTTAAGCTTTTCTGATCTCTGGCACTGGAGGCTGTTTTTCAAAGACATGTAGTATTTCATTGCTTCTCTAAGGAGACTAGCTCATAGCTTTTAAACATCAGATGATTCTTGCAACTATTTACTACTGTACCATGTTTTCATACCCCGCTTTTAGGTATTCTTTCTTCCTCTCTTAAAATTATAAACATGTGACAGATACAAGTATCAAAAGCTTAACAATAATCATTACTAATGCAAATTTGTTGAGAAAGCAGTGATGAAATACAAAGGCCACTGTTTTATATGGTGTGCTGTGCTTAACTGCTCAGCCGTGTCCAACTGTTTGCAGCCCTCTGGATTGTAGCCCCCGGATCCTGTGTCCATGGAATTCCCAGGCAAGAGTACTGCAGTGGGTTGCCATTCCCTTCTCCAGGACATCTTCCCAACCCAGGGATCAAACCCAGGTCTCCTGCATTGCAGATGGATTCTTTACCATCGGAGTCACCATATGTTTTATATGGCAAGGAATACTATATTATATGGAAGATAATTTATGAAATTAAGTCTATGGTGAAACAATCAAATATTTCATAATATGTGAAAAAGTAAAGCTTATAATATAATCATGTACCATAAAATGAGAAAAAGACTATGATTATAATGCATGATATTTTAAACTGAGTTGTTTACAGAACCTGGTAGGTTGCCTATCATACTGACCTTTTTATAGGCATCTGCTGTCCCATTCATCTAAAGCATCTCTCCTTTTGGCCTTTCATGATGTCATTTTTTTTTTCTTCTTTTTCAATATTGTACAGTCAAGGTCATTCATTCAATGATAGATCGCAAAGCATGTAATAATATCTTTAGAGGGCTAAATTGTTTCAATTTTCATGTTACCTCTGGGTAAAAACAGTCCTCTACCCATTTACCTTCTCCCATTCACACATTGGCATTGTTGTGGCCCAGTTTATTAGACTAACTTACTGTCACAATTAACAACACATTGAACTTGACCTTGAAAAAACAAACCACAAAGGCCTGGGGTATTAGAACCAGAAGGAAAGTAGCCTTGAAATTTTCCAACCATTTCCTTTTAAAGATAAAACAGTTGAAGTCAGTTGTTGGATTGGTGGATTAATTTGCTTGTATTTAGGAGTTTCAGTCTTGATCCCTTTCTAGTCCTCTTTCTAAACATGTAATGATGTTTGAATTGCAGAAAGCAATGGCACCCCACTCCAGTACTCTTGACTGGAAACTCGCATGGATGGAGGAGCCTGGTGGGCTGCAGTCCATGGGGTCGCTGAGAGTCAGATATGACTGAAGCGACTTGGCAGCAGCAGCAGCAATGATGTTTGAATACAAATCTAAGAGAGATGGATAGGGCAAGATTGTAGCCTTGAAATTGTTAACAGTTGAGGGGAGAATATAATCATTAGGAATCACCTGTATTTCATTTGGAAGAGAACAAAACTGCTTTTCAAAAATATTAACATTGACCTGCATTTGACTTTCTAAAACTGTTATTCACACACTTAATGAAAGAAGTCCTAGGCTGCTTGAATTAAGTATTCTCTTCCAGGTCATGTATTGAAGGTCTTTTAGTTACAAAATCAAAACAGAAACTTGATGATTAGGAAATATTAAAATATTAGGCCATTATAAGGAAATGGTTAGGTTTTTTAAAACTTTTCTCTAACTAATCTTTAGAGATAGACTAGTTCTTAAAAGAGTTCTGAAGTCTCTCTGAGGGGCAATATTTAATTTCCCTGCATTGATATTGTCAAACAGTCAAAATCTCACTTCCTTTATTCTGGCCTGAGGCAGGCAAAAGAGAAATTGATATAGAAGACACGATTAATTTTTTTTTTCTTTGAGCCAGAAAATGACAAAAGAAATGAATGAGATAGATAGCAAAAGGAGGTCATGATTCTAGAAGACTGTTTTCTAGCTGCTTGGAGTCTGATAGAGGAAAGGTTAAATGTGTTTTAAATGTATGTATTTAGCTACTGATCCTCATAATGCCATGTGATCTTGCCAGGGAGAGGGGATCCAGTGGCAAAGACAGGGGGCAGAATGGAGCTGCAAATTAACCTCAGTGATATCACTGTCTGGGCCATGAAACTGTCTTTCTGCCAAGCCACAACCTGAACTCTGAACTGCAGCAAGGGAGAGAGCTTCCGCTTGAATATGTAGGTGCTTTCAAACTGTCAAATTTATGATGCAACTCTGTGACTAAACAGAGCGGCAGTTTCCTGTTCTCCAAAGATAGTGCTAATTCAGTTCCTACTGTTGTTATTTCTTTTTTTCAATTAATTTTTATTGGAGCATAGTTGCCATTTCTACAGCAGCTCCTCCCAGAAGACCCTCACCTCTCAATCTGGCCTCCCCAACTCCATATGGCTAGTCCAGCGGCATCCAGGAACACAAGATACCCAGTATCTCGTTCTCATAATTCTCCTAACACACCTCGTTTATTCCATTTTAACTGGCTAGGACACAAATTCCCATATGTAGTTGTGGTCAAATGAGACAGAACAGAAAATTTCTTTTTATGTCTTCTGTACCCTACCAGGAAATGTCAAAGTAAAACTTTATGATTTTCATAGTATTTTCAATAACAGTCTATAGTCTCTCTCCTTGTATCTTAAATAATAGATGATCATTTTAGAATATCAAAAATATATACAAGGAAATTAAAGTCAGCTATCATCTCATGATTAGATCAAATGTAAGTACTCATTATGGATAGTCCCCCCCCATTTGTGTGTGTATTTGTATGTATTAGTAGAGATAAATATAGAGAGGCTTTTTTTTTCATAACCTTGGCATTTTAATATGTATTTACTTGTTTGCTTATATATTGGCAGTTTTTTTTTGTATCACTCGTTGCCGCATCTGCAGCAGTTTGAAGACACTGTGAAGTCTTCTCTGCCATCTAGATTTGCTGTTTGTCAAACTTAACTCTTTTTTTCATCTAGATCTATCTCACTTTTTAAATTTCATGTCATTTCATTATTTTCCTAGATCTTTAAAATCTAATACCATTTTTAATGGTGGTATAATATTTTACTGGCTAGGTGCATCAGTATGCACTCTTTCTTTTAGGCAATGAAAATGTTCCCAGTTTTTCTTAGTCTAATAATGTTGTTTTTATGTATTTAATATATAAATCTTTGTACATAGTCAATGATTTTCTTAGGAAGATTGATAAAAGAGCCTTTTACTATGTCAAAGTCAATGAAATTTTAAAAGGCCTCTTTTTGCATTACCAAGTTGCTTCCCAAAATGGGTACATATATCAATTTCCTCTCCCAATAGTGATAATTAAGAACACGTAATCAGCATTGTATCATTATTTATAAAAAATCTTTGTTAAATGAAAAGCAAAAATTAAACCTCCTTGTTTTAAGTTCCAGTTTCACACAAGATGCTTAATACTTCTTCCTTGTCAGGTAGCTGTGTGGATGCCACTTGGGGGCATGGATAGTCATGATTCAGCAGAATTCTTTGTATATCATGGGCACTGATTCTTTATATCCTGTTTTTTTTTTAAACATTTCATGAATTTTTCATATAAATAAATTTTTCTTTATGATTCAACTTATAGAATTTTGAATTTAAATATAGTAACTAATAAGTAAAATAGTTAAATATCTATTACATTTAAATATGGGGCTTCCCATCTGGCACTAATGGTAAAGAACCTGCCTGCCAATGCAGGAGACACAGGAGATGCTGGTTAGATCCCTGGGTCATGAAGATCCCCCGGAAGAGGAAATGGCAACCCACTCCAGTATTCTTGCCTGGAGAATCCCATGGACAGAGGAGCCTGGTGGGCTACAGTCCATGGGGTCACAAAGAATCGGACATGACTACAGTGATTTAGCAGCAGCAGAACATTTAAATGTAACCATTAAATTTTTTTCTGTATATTGCTTTTATATCATAACTGTTTCTATATCCTAGATCGTTTAAATCTCACTCATGTTTTGTTTTCTTTCCTTGATTTTTTCCATTGAATATTTTGTCTTATCTGGAATGGATTTCTTCGAGTGTGATCCATCCAACGTATCCATCTATCCTTGATTTTTCCCCAATATCCCGTCATTTCTTGAATAGTCATATTACCTTTAGCTTATGATATTTACTTAGTTTATAACATTTACTACAGTTACCTTATTATATCTTAAGCTTCTATGTCATGTACTAGGTTGTATTTCAAGGTAATCTATTCACTTATCTCCTCTCTTGATATATCAACAAATTAATATGCAATTTTTATTATTAAAAGTTTTAATGCTTTTTTAATTGAGAGGAAAAGGAGGCCTTAATCAGTATTCTTTTTCTCTAAATAAATCAACATTGGTATAACATATTTGTATTAAGACAGTTTCTACTCTTAGCTTTCCATGCATAGGAAGAGAATCCATGCAGTACTTTGAAATTTAAAACTCATGGTTTTTCAAGTTCTTTTGGTAATATTATCTCATAATATAACTTGCACTATATAGAGATATTTTCTGCATATATGCATAGAGAAGGAAATGGCAGCCCACTCCAGTGTTCTTGCCTGGAGCATCCCATGGACAGAGGAGCCTGGTGAGTGACAGTCCAGAGGGTTGCAAAGAGTTGAACACGACTGAGTGACTAAGCATGCGCACATTGCATATATGACTAAATTCTTTATAGTCTAGAAATTTCTTTTGCTGTGTACTATGGTTGATTGTTGGCTTATTCTTTTTATGCTATTAGATTTTTAAAATGCTGACTAATTGAAATAACCTACAAGTTATCATCCAATAATATTAGTCTTAATCTTTTCCCCTTTAGCCTTTCTTTTTTTAACACCTGATCTCTACTGATAAAGCACCTTTTGTAATGATTGTGTTCAGAAATATTTTTAAACAAAATGCCAAATGCCAGACTGTCAACAGAAATTTCAGTGGGAGCATGCACAAGTTATTTCTTTGTGATGCTTGTAGTTGTTGAATCAACCGTGTAAGGGATTAAACATGAAAGAATGTAATTATTATGTATGTATCCAACTAGTTCAATTTATACTCCTGAGAAATAATCTTTTGCCACACAGAGTATAAACATGGCAATATACACAGTTCCTAAGCAACATATATTAGAAATAATAAGTTTTTCCCTTGACATCTTTCTTATCATTGAACCAAACATCTGTGGGAAAATACTCAAATCATGTTTTTAATGCATCTCTTAGACACTTGCTACTTTTCTTACAAAATGAGAATGCAGTATTGAATTATGTCATTTCTAGCACTTATTTTCTCGTGGTGGTTCCAACTCATTTGGTACAGTTCCAAATGTATGCATAGAAATCAACTCAAGGCACAATCACACAATCATGCTGCTCTCTCAATCCAATAGTCAATCAAGAAGCTCAGTGCTTTGACCAGGAGTGAGTCAGCTGCTATCATGTATTTGGAAGTGAGCCTTTCTCGTGCCTTTTCCCTTCCTCAGTGATATCTTTTCAGTCTGTGATCCCTTTCAATTGGCCGCTGCCTCTTGTGAGCCCTGATCCCTGCCACGGTTTGGACACCCTGTTTGTTTGTACGGCTGTTTCTCTGCCGATGGTTGCCAGCTGACAGTGCCATGCTGTGTTTGTGTTTTATGGGGAAACGTTCATGTGTGGCTGCTGTGTTTGATATTAAATCTGAAATGAACTTCAGGAAACCTCCTGCTTTTTATTAAAAATGATTTTGGCTAGGGGCTGTGTTATCCTCTTCATAAATCAGGTGTTCGCAGAGATTTAATAATTTAGAATTCACATGAGGTTTGGGTGGAATAAACATTTCTTTTTTTCGTTAAAGCTGCCTCTTAACATTTTTTTTTCCTTTTTCCTCTTCATTGCTTCCATTTATTTATTTTTTTTAAAGTCTTCTTTTGGGAGGTTTGTACAGGTTTATCTCATAGCTGTGAAAATAATATAAAAGGAAGAGTCAAGACGATAGCTTAGTTTGCTTGAAGTAATTTAAATTTGCTAAGTTTTTTGAGTCTTTCCGTTATAATTATAAACACACTTCTAAGTTTTTTAATCCCATTATACATCCAAAGTAGTTATCTTCTCTTCTTGCTTTAATGAACTATTTCTTTTAGAACATGTCCAAAAAATAACAGGTTGATAAAAAGCAAATAAATAAATAAATAATAGAGGCCATCCAGGAACTCTTTCCAGGTGTGATTACAAAGTTCGTAAAATGCAGAATTATCGTTGAGAGTGACAGAGGCCTGACAGCTCCTCGTGAAAATATTTGCACTAGAGTTTTAGAGCAAATGCTTGCAGGACCCTTGATGTGCTCAGGTGAATGTCCTTAATTTCTCTGTTGAATTTGGTAAGTGTGAATATACAAGGATGTTTGCAAAGACTGTTGGAGTTAAAAAAGTTTTGTTTTCCTCACATTGAAAATGGTAGGGAATGAGGAGTACAGGGGTGGTGGGGCATACTCTGAAATGGAGAGGAGGCTTCTCTAAGGGGAGATTTAAATCCGACCCTGACTGACTGGGGCATCATGTGAAGAATGGGAGGTGGGGAGCTCCATGTCTTACCCGGTTCAAATTTTGGATTCCATAAGAGAATGAATTTTTCATTGTAGTTTATATCTTTATCACTTTACTTATAACAAATGTCTAGCATAAATAAGATATTTGACAAACAGTGGTGAAATGAATGAACTTTTTAATAAGCAATTCTGATAGATCAAATGACAATATCCTTAATAATGTTATTACAAATGTCTTTCTAAAATTCACATAATTTTAAAAAATATATTTGCAATGACATTTTGATGAAAGCTAAAGGCATGAAATATAAATGTCTTTAATAATATTGTCCATTTAATGTGGCATCTAGAGATCTGACTTGATCAATAAACACTGTCTTAGAATTTGGAGAATGGACAGACCACTTAGCCTTTAAATGGTTTTCTGTAATGGTCAGCCAGGCTGGTACAATGTAGGTAGTTGTAATGTGCTGGTATTCCTGATTGAGGATAGAATCATAATCTCAAGAGCCAGAAGAAGAGTTTGAAAGTCAGTATCCTATTTTTTTCTTTAAATGACAGAGCAAGGCAAAAGCAGGCATTTCCTTAGGATGCTCTGATATACAAGCAAGGGCCCAGCTCAGTATTCGAAGGATTCTGTTAAACTATCTTTACAAATCAGCTTTATTTGCTATAGTGATCAAATGATGAGCTTCCAAGTGAAATGGACACTGCATTTCATTAATTCAGCACCCTATTTAAGGGGGAAGTTTAAGCCTGGAGAGGTCCAATGATCTTCTAGGTTCCTGAAAATGACTGGAACACGACTTGAACCAGCCTTCAGATTGGAGTCCAGAGAATTTTTCATAATTCTATGAAATCAAGTTAAAACAAACATCAAAGGCAAAACTTCAGAGAAAAAGTTTTGCATAAAGAAAGTTTACACTTGCGATGGTATATGTACATTTTTTTTTTCTTTTCTTGGTTATAGGAATTTGAGGATGGGGCTAAGGGAGACTATATAAGAAAAGGGAAATTACAGGGTGGGTGAGTGAGGGAACCACTTCTCTTTCTGAGGCAGGTGGCCCCTCATACCATTGCATGTTGTGTTGGACTTTGTAATACAGTGTATCCCTAAGGAGAGAGCTTGTCTGTGAATCCTTGCAATCTAAGAAAAGGCATTAGCAAATACAAGATAAAGCACAAAAGCTTATTTTTCAAAAGGTTTAACTTTTGAGCTGAAAGATAAAAGATGACGATATCCATTTCTACTGGGAATACAAGTCTTGGTAAAGGAAAAGTCCAAGGAGAGCAGAGAGGAGCTTGCAGGAAGTTCTGCCATTCTGGGGGCCTTTGTGACCTTTGCAGGGAACTGTCAACTGTTCCACGCAGGAGTCTTCACCATCACTTTCTTGATGATGGCATATTATCTCTCTTAACTGGCAAGGTGCTTAACCTATCAGCTCTTTTCCTTCTCATCTTCACCGTTCTCTGTGGCTCCATTAAGCTGCTGCATCATGTTCTCTGGAGCCTGACCTTGTCAATTTACCATTTTGATTCAAGTCAAGATATAACTATTAGCTCCCCTATCAACTTTATACCTTTCCTGCTAAGAATTTTTCCCTTAATTACCTATACGTAGGATTTGTGGCAGTGAAAAATTATTTTAACTTTTAGGATCAAATATATTCATATATGCAATCATTCATAGATAGGCAATTTATGAAACCAATTCATGTACCTTTAATAAGAAGCCAGTATTGAGTCCAAAAATTATCTAAAGACACGATTTGACTTGTAGCATCTGGAGGAATGATGTTAAAACTATTCAAAAGCACTGGATCACTTCAGTTGTGTACCAATACATAGAACAAGTAAAAGAGGACTGATCTGGTTGAAGTGAGTGAGAATAGGTTCACCTACTTACCTGTTAGTATATCTATGCATGTATATATGCTAAGTTGCTTTAGTAGTGCCCAACACTATGAGGGGAGAAGGCAATGGCACCCCACTCCAGTACTCTTGCCTGGAGAATCCCATGGATGGAGGAGCCTGGTGGGCTATAGTCCATGGTGTCTCGAAGAGTCAGACACAACGGAGCGACTTCACTTTCACCTTTCACTTTCATGCCTTGGAGAAGGAAATGGCAACCCACTCCAGTGTTCTTGCCTGGAGAATCCCAGGGATGGCAGAGCCTGGTGGGCTGTCATCTATGGGGTCACACAGAGTCAGACACGACTGACGTGACTTAGCAGCAGCAGAAGCAGACACTATGAGATTCTATGGACTGTAGCCCTCCAGGCTCCTCTGTTCACGGGATTCTCCAGGCAAGAATACTGAAATGGGTTGCTGTACCGTCCTCCAAGCGACTTCCCAACTGAGGGATCAAACCTGCATTTCTTATGTCTCTTGCGTCATTAGCTGAATTCTTTACCACTAGGGCCACCTGGGAAGCCCAGTCCTACCAGTGGGGAAGCCAGTTATCAAAGTGAAATGATTGCAAATAATTAGACTTTGTCATTGTTGGTCACAAATGTTGAAGGCAGCTTTTGGTGGTAGAGGCAGTAGTTCATTTGTCGTGGGTCAATGTCTCCATGTTTACCTTCCATTTCTTATCATGTAGCTGGTCAGAAATGTGACTAGATTTGATTTATGGGTTTAGAGTAGGAAAAATGTTATCAGTTCCTTCTGAGACTCATGTTAATGGCCTGAGGGAATTTTGACTCTTAATTCCCACTTACTATGCCAAAGTGGGTATATTTATTTTACATCACCTTGTTTTTAGTGTAAGAGTATATTTATTAAACATTGCATTTTCTTATTATGTGTCCTTGGTCAGTAAAAGGCAATTATACTTTGATCTTTGTTGGATTGGTAGCAGTTTTCAGAAGAGCAGGGGATATTATATTTCAAAAGAATGAACAATGGAATCTATGTTTGCTCTGTTTCTGGAAAGTTGGAATAATAATAGAATTTTCACTATTCTAACTTTTTCAAATGTTTTAATTTATTCTCATCATGTGGGACATTATTTTAAAGACTTTATGTCATATACTGCTGCTGTTGCTGCAAAGTCGCTTCAGTCGTGTCTGACCTTGTATGATCCCATAGATGGAAGCCCACCAGGCTCCCCGGTCCCTGGGAATCTCTAGGCAAGAACAATGGAGTGGGTTGCCATTTCCTTCTCCAATGCATGAAAGTAAAAAGTCAAAGTGAAGTCACTCAGTCATGTCCGACTCTTCGCGACCCCATGGACTGCAGCCTACCAGGCTCCTCTGTCCATGGGATTCTTCAGGCAAGAGTACTGGCGTGGGGCGCCATTGCCTTTTCCATGTCATATACTAGTCTCTTACAAAAGGTAAAATTAATAAGGTAAAATTAATGAGGATCCATTTTGTCTCATATAAGTAAATTCACTGAGATCTACAAAAATTCTTGATAAAATGAAGTCCTTCATTCTCTTATTAGTTAGGGTAATGCTAGCTGCTTTAACAATGAGCCACAGATTTTCAGTGGCTTCAAACAATCAAAAATTTAATTGTTAAATCATGTAACAGTCCACTGTTGGTGTCCCTGGCTAAGGGTGGATTTTATTCCACACATTGATTCTGTGGCCCAGATTCCTTCTTCCACATTGTAGTTTTGCCTCTGTGTAGATCCTCTGCAACTAGGGAAATAGGGGTGGGGTGCAGGGGTGGACAAGGCTTCCTACATCTTAACCACCTTGGCCTGCAATAGTCACATCAGTCAACACGGATGAATGAGCCACACCCCCACCTAGATGCTGGAGAGTCTGGGAAATGTCTA
>SJYC01009286.1:0-13903 GCA_006408675.1 Madoqua kirkii
AACATATCATCATCTGTTAACTTATTCACCGGGAGGGGGTTTCAGAATCTGGAGAATAGCTTAAAGATATTGTTGTTTTTATCCACTGGTGGGAAAACAGAACCTTGCCCCAAGGCTGCTCTTGACTGTTAGTGCCTCCTTGGTCTTTCATCCCGTCCCTTCCCTAATTAACTGCTTGAATCTGCCCCTTGGAACTCAGGGAAGGTCATGGAGGTTGAAAGAAAACTCTTTCCTATAATCAAAGAAGTGAAGGTTGCAAAGGCCTTGTGCCCAGCAGCCCCACAGGGCCCTGCACAGTACCAATCTGATTGATTTGGCCAAAATTCCACATCTCTCATCAGTACCTCTGCAGGGAGAGCAAGGAGAGGTTCCAGTGGCCCCCAGCTGGAAGGGCACCCAGATGTGGAGAATAAGAAAAGAGTACTTGAACACAGAAGAGAAAAAGAAAGCCTCTGTGTGAGCTCACCCAGTTCTGGCCACTTCTGTGCTCCTGGACTGTTGAAGGAGGGTATGAGGCTGAGCTTATCTATAGTGACCTCTCCTTACATAGGCCAGAGTGGAGGAGAGGAACTTGAGATAAGAGAAAATGCAAAATCCCCTTTAGAGAAGAAATTTGTTGTTGTTCAGTCTCTAAATTGTGTCCAACTCTGCAACCCCATGGACTGCAGCACACCAGACTCCTCTGTCCTTCACTGTCTCCTGGAGTTCTCAAAAACTAACATCCCTTGAGTCAGTGATGCTGTCTAACCATCTCATCCTCTGCAGTGCCTTCTCATCCTGCCCTCAATCTTTCCCAGCTTCATGCTCTTTTCCAACAGGTCAGCTTTTCACATCAGGTGGCCAAAGTATTGGAGCTTCAGCTTCAGCATTAGTCCTTCAAATGAATATTCAGAGTTGATTTCTTTTAGGATTGACTGTTTTGATCTCCTTGTAGTCCAAGGGACTCTCAAGAGGCTTCTCCAGCCCTACAGTTTGAAAGCATTAGTTCTTCAATGCTCAGCCTTCTTTATGGTCCAGCTCTCACATTCATACATGACTACTGGAAAAACTGTAGCTTTGACTACATACACCTTTGTCACCAAAGTGATGTCTCTGCTTTTTAACATGCTGTGTAGGTTTGTCATAGCTTTCCTTCCAAGCAGCAAGTGTCTTAATTTCATGGCTGCCATCACTGTCTGCAGTAATTTTGGAGCAGAAAGAAGTAAAGAAAATAAAGTCTGTCACTAGTCTTTCCCCATCTATTTGCTATGAAATGATGGGACCAGATGCCATGATTATCACTTTTTTAGTGCTCAGTTTTAAGCCAACCTTTAGACTCTCCTCTTTCACCCACATCAAGAGGCTCTTTAGTTCCTCTTCACTTCCTGCTGTTAAAATGGTATCATCTGTACATCCGAGGTTGTTGATATTTCTCCCAGCAAATTTATTCCAGCTTCATCCAGCCCAACATTTTGCATGATGTATTCTACATGTACGTTAAATAAGCAGGGTAACAATAAACAGCCTTGACATACTGCTTTCCCAATTATGAACCAGTCTGTTGTTCTGTGTCCAGTTTTAACTGTTGCTGCTGGACCTGCATAGAGGTTTCTCAGGAGGCAAGTAAGGTGGTCTGGTATTTCCATCTCTTTAATATTCTCCAGGTTGCTGTGATCCAGAGTCAAGGACTAAAGAGTAGTCAATGAAGTAGAAGTAGATGTATTTTCTGGAATTCCCTTGCTTTCTCTATGATCCAACAGATATTGACAATTTGATCTCTGGTTCCTCTCCCTTTTCTAAATCCAGCTAGTATATATTGGAAGTTCTCAGTTCACATGCCACTGAAGGTCAGCTTGAAGGATTTTGAGCATTACCTTGCTAGCATGTGAAATGAGTACAATTATACAGTAGTTTGAACATTCTTTAGTACTGCCTTTCTTTGGGATTAGAATGAAAAATGACCTTTTCCAGTTCTGTGCCCACTGCTGACTTTTCCAAATTTGCTGGCATATTGAATGCAGCACTTTAACAGCATCCTCGTTTAGGATTTGAAATGGCTCATCTAGAATTCCATCACTTCCACAAGCTTTGTTCATAGTAATGTTTCCTAAGGTCCATGTAACGTCACACTCCAGGATGTCTGACTCTAGGTTAGTGACCACATCATCATGATTATTCAGGTCAATAAGACCATTTTTGTTTGTTCTTCTGTGTATTCTTGCCACCTCTTATTTTCTTCTGCTTCTGTTAGATCCTTACTGTTTCTGTCCTCTGTCATGCCTATCCAGCATGAAATGTTCCCTTGATATCTCCAATTTTCTTAAAGAGATCTCTAATCTTTCCAATTCTTTTGTTTTCCTCTATTTCTTTGCAATGTTCATTTATGGCCTTTTTATCTCTCCTTTCTATTCCCTGGTACTCTGCATTCAGTTGTTTTATCTTTCCTTTTCTCCCTTGGCTTTCACTTTTTTCTTTCCCCAGTTATTTGTAAAGCCTCTTCAGAAAACCACTTTTCTTCTCGCCTTTCTTTTTCTTTGGGATGGTATTGGTCACCACCTCCTGTACAATGCTACAAACCTCCATCTATAGTTCTTCAGGCACTCTGTCTACCAGATCTAATCCTTTGAATCTATTTGTCACCTTCACTGTATAATCATAAGGGATTTGACCTAGGGATTTCCTGGTAGCTCAGCTGGTAAAGAATCCCCCCAAAATGCAGGAGACCCTGGTTTGATTCCTGGGTTGGAAAGATCCACAGGAGAAGGGAATAGGCTACCCACTCCCATATCCTTGGGCTGGTTCAGCTGGTAAAGAATCTATCTGCCAGTGCAGGAGACACAGGAGACCTGGGCTTAATCCCTGGGTTGGGAAGATTCTCTGGAGAAGGAAATAGCAACCCACTCCAGTATTCTGGCCTGAGAATTCCATGGACTGTGTAGTCCATAGGGGTCACAAAGAGTGGGAAATGACTGAGCAACTTTCACTTCACATAGCTGAATGACCTAGTGGTTTTCCCTACTTTCTTCAATTTAAGCATGAATTTTGTGATATGGACCTCGTGTTCTGAGAAGAAACAGAGAACCTCATATTTCTTAGCAGTAGAATTTCCTCCCAGAAAGATTCCTGTGTTTGCTGGAACACAATTTTATTTTAATTTATAATACCTTTAAAGTATAGGCAGGTTACACCATTGTGTCAATTTCAGGTGTCCAGCAAGGTGATTCAGCCATATATGTATATATGTGTTATGGAGGACAATTATAATTCCTCTGGAGTGAGAATTACCAAAATATCTCTCCCTGCTCTAGGTTTACACTGTCTCAGTCCAAATTCTGTTTTACCATGTTTAACAGTGAGCAAGTTTCCTCACCTCCAAAATGAGGATGATAATAACATGTTCCTTTTAGGTTTGTTATTAAGACAAAATAGGGTAAGATGCAAAGGACTTAATGTGGTACTTAGTTGTTCACATGGGGTGGGATTAAGATCTCCCACAGAAAGCCTGTTTAAATAATACTGGCTAGACTTTCTTTGTGATTTAGTAGTTAAAACCCACCTGCCAGTGGACAGAACATGGTCTGGGAACATGCCACATGTGGTGGAGCAACTGAGCCATGGACCACAGCTATCGATGCCTATGCGCACAGAGCCTGTGCTCTGCAACAAAAGAAACCTCTGCTATGAGAAGCCCACGCACTGCAATGAAGCAGAGCCCCTGCTTGCCAAAGCTACAGAAAGCGCGTGCAGGGTGATGAAGACCCGGTGCAGCCAAGAATGAAATAAATCAAAGAGTAAAATGAATTAAATAATACTGGGTAATCTTGGAATTGCTTTCTACAGGGGATAGAGTCAAGTAACTCCTGCTAAAAAACAGAGCTGACAGATGAATGGATAAAAAAGCTGTGGTACATATACACAATGGAGTATTACTCAGCCCTCAAAAAGAATAAGTTTGACGCAGTTCTAATGAGATGGATGAAACTGGAGCCGATTATACAGAGTGAAGGAAGCCAGAAAGAAAAACATCAATACAGTATACTGACACATATATATGGAATTTAGAAGATAGTAATGATGACCCCGTAAGTGAGACAATATAAGAGACACAGAGGTACAGAACGGACTTTTGGCTTCAGAGGGAGAGGGAGAGGGTGGGATGATCTGGGAGAATGGCAACGAAACATGTATACAATCATATGGGAGATGAAGTGCCAGTCTATGTTCAATACAGGATACAGGATGCTTGGGGCCGGTGTATGGGATGAACTGGGGAGATGGGCAGGGAAGGGAGGTGGGAGGGGGCTTTAGCATGGGGAGATCGTGTACACCTGTGGCTGATTCATGTCAATGTATGGCAGATCCAATACAGTACTGTAAAAGAGAATAAAGCATTAAACAAAAAATAAAAAATAAAAATAAAAAACAGAGCTGAAAATAGCCAGGAGTTTCAAAGTCTAGGGGAGGGAAAAAGAGGAGGAAGAGAGAGGAGAGGCAACCTGATTGGAATAACAGAATTCTTTGAGTGGAAATTTTAAATTGTTTTGCCACATGAAATCTGAAAAAATTTTTGTAAAGTCACCATTATTTTGTAATGTGTATAAATTTAGAAGGGGAAGTGGGGCCAAGAAAGACATAGGGAGGCATGAGATTTTAGTTTCCTGTTTCCGTAGGTCACCCACCACCCAGGTTTTGCTTGTCTCTTAGTCTTAAATCTTACTCATATCATCTCGAGAGGCGCTGGAAGGAAAATTTTTCCTCTACCTTTAGTTCATGGAAGAGGAACGGCTTCCCTGGTGGCTCAGTTGGTAAAGAATCTGCCTGCAGTGCTGGAGACATGGGTTCGATCAGAGTCAGAAGATCTCCTGGAGAAGGGAATGGCTTCCCACTTCAGTATTCTGGCCTGGAGAATTCCAAGGACTGCATAGTCCACGCGGTAGTGAAGGGTTGGACACAAAGCGACTCTAACCCACTTAGCTCATGAAGTCTGTGAATTAACTGACCAAAGAGAGATTAACAGAACAGTTGTCAAAGTTTATTCCTATGCATGTGGAGGAGCACAAAAGAAGCAGTTCCTCAAACAGCATGGGTAAAGGTTTATACATCAACTTAATGGGAGGGAGGGGGACTCTACACGAAACAGGGACTCTACAGGAAATAAATGAGCTTTAGGGAAATAAATGGGATATAAAAGAATTTGTGATTATGTCTGTCTGTGCAAGTATGAGTGGTCTGATTTCTTCTGGGCTATAAAACTCCCCTAAGGGGATTTACAGCAGTTTTACTCTCAGAAAACTCTACGTATTCAGATAAGAGATTCTCCCCTAAAAAGCTTCTTTCTGCATTGCTAAGTCTCAAATATCTTTTTTTTTATATATAACTTTTTTAAACAATAACAAAATTTATTTATTATTTTTTTAGAAGAAGTACATTAAAAAATTTATTTGACCCAAAGTTAAAATGAAAAAAAAAAAACTTTTTCAAGGCAAGTAAGCTATTGCTTGGCATTTTGTAGGTAGGAGAAACCTATCATTGTTGTTTTTTTTTTAATTTAAATGTTATTTATTTTAATTGGAGGCTAATTACTTTACAATATTGTATTGGTTTTGCCATACATCAACATGAATCCGCCACGGGTGTACACGTGTTCCCCATCCTGAATCCCCCTCCCCCCTCCCTCTCCATACCATCCCTCTGGGTCATCCCAGTGCACCAGCCCCAGGCATCCTGTATCCTGCATTGAACCTGGACTGGCGATTCATTTCTTACATGATATTATACAAATATCTTATTAAAAATAATCTTCCTATCAACTCTACAGATCTGAGTGAATACCCACAATAATCACTTTAGAATTTGTCATTTATTCAGCAGTGGCAATACAGAAATAAGTTACGGGACTTGCCTTAGAGGTGCCCAGGATGGTCTGTATTCACCAGGTGAGTCCCACCTAGGTGCTGGGCATGGCTGCACAAAAACAGTCATTCTTGTGGCATCTTCCCAGTGCAAGAAGAATTCCAAGGCATTCGTCCAACAAGAAGATTTCAGAATCACCGTTCAAATATGAACAAGTTCTCAGTAACCCAAATAAGCTTCTTCAATAGCCTATAAGGCATCTCAATCTATAAGAAGTCATTTTACCTGTTTGTGCATGTCAATCTGTCCAACCCCTTGGTTTGGGGGTGGGGATTGTTTGTTTGTTTTTGTTTTGTTCTTTGGCTATGCTAAGTGACTTCTGGGATCCCACTTTCTTGGCCAGGGATCAAACCTGGGCCCCTACATTGAAAGCACCAAGGTAATGCAGGGGAGAAAGAAACATTTTCCTCTACCAATTAAGTTTCAATGATTGGGGACCTGTCAATCAAACAAAACATAGATTAACAACAACAAAAAAAAGCAAATTTAGTTGTGTACATATGTACACAGATAGCAGTGAACCATCTTGGAAACTATGACTTTGAGTGATTATAATGTATCAACATAGGTTCACCAGCTGTAACAAATGTACCCTTCTGGTAGGGGATGTTGATAGTGGGGGATGCTAGGCATGCAGCAGGGATGGGAGTGGGGATACACAGTTGTTCTTAGTACTTTCTGCTCAATCTTGAATCTAAAACTGCTATAAAATATAAAGTCTATTTAAAAGGGAGATGCTGATTTCTTCAAAAGTTTCAAAGACCTAAGAAAAAGAGAAAGACTGGATATGTAACGATTAAAAGTGGTTGGACTCCTCTGGTGGTACACTGGATAAGAATCCCCCTGGCAATGCAGGGGACGTGGGTTTGATTGCTGATCCAGGGAAGATTCCACATGTGGCAGAGCAGCTTAGCCAGCGTGCTGCAACTACTGAAGATGATGGGCCTAGAGCCTGTGCTCCACAAGAGAAGCCCAGATAAGAAGCCCAGCAACAAAGCAAAAGATGCTGCCAAAGAGTAGTCCCCATTTATGGCAACTGGGGAAAGCATGTGCACAGCAACGAAGACCAGAGCAACGAAAATAACTAATCAATTAATTAATTTTAAAAATAACAGCAGCTAAAGAGAAGTTAAGAAACAGAGACATTACTTTGCCATCAAAGGTCCATCTAGTCAAAGCTATGGTTTTTCCAGTGGTGATGTATGAGTGTGAGAGATGGACTACAAAGAAAGCTGAGCACCGAAGAATTGATGCTTTTGCACTGTGGTGTTGGAGAAGATTCTAGAGAGTCCTTTGGACTGCAAGGAGATCAAACCAGTCAATCCTAAAGGAGATCAATCCTGAAAATTCATTGGAAGGACTGATGCTGAAACTGAAGCTCCAATACTTTGGCCACCTGATGCAAAGGACTAACTCACTGGGAAAGACCTTAAATCTGGGAAAGACTGAAGGCAGGAAGAGAAGGGGATGATGAAGGATGAGATGGTTGGATGGCATCACTGACTTGATGGACATGAATTTGAGCAAGCTCTGAGAGTTGGTGATGGACAGGACAGGGAAGCCTGACATGAGGCAGTCCATGGAGTCACAGAGTCGGGCACAACTGAGCGACAGAAATGAACTGAAGTGAAAGAGACACACAACTAAATGTGCCACTTCACACCAGGCTGGAACCAGTGCTAGAGGGAAAAAGATGCCAAAGATATTGTTGGGTTGCTTGAAAATTTGTATACAAAAACAGATTTAATAAAAATACTGCATCAAGGTTAAGTTACTGTGCCAGCCAAAGCCATCAGTTTACCATTGTCTGAATTTTCCTTTTGAATCATTTGCCATTCCTGCTGCCAAGGGTGCACTTGCCCATCCATTCATGTCTTATTCACCTCCAAGCTTCAACTAACTACCCCTTGATCCTCAATAGACTCTCCAGGCTATTTCAGCAGGAGGCATCTAATCTTCCTCTGACCTCAGAACCTCTTTCTGCACTGCTTACGTGATGCTTCTGTGGCCTTGCATTTCAGTTGTGTCTTTATATAAATTTAGTTTACAACTAAATGGGAAGCAGACTAACATAGGGATATGGTGTTATACTTCCTTTTACCTCATTGACCTCCCTTATGATAGATGTGCACTATAATTAACTTATTTGACAACTGTTTGCCAAACATCTATTACGCACTAGTCCTATTAACACAGAGAGATGAGACACAGTACTTGCCTTCAAGGCACTTACAGTTCTATAGGGGGAGCAAAACTACTACAAAAAGTTTTCCGTGAGCAAGGAACATAAGGAAGAGAAAAGGAATTATTCCAAGCAAGGCACCACAGAGTAGCTGACCCTTAAACTGAGACTTGGAATTTGTATAGGTGTTCACAGGTGGACAGGTCTCTCTGGTACACAGCTGAGAGAGGTTGGATGAGACAGGGAAGAAATCTGTATAGCCTCCAGGTCCATGGCTCCAGATTTTTGCATGATGACACCAGCCTCGGGCTGCTCCATGGAGACAGCTGAAATGTACACAAAAGAGAGGGTCAGGTGGATGACCTCAGGAGACTGAAGCCTTTGCTGGAGAAGCTGCAGTGGGGGCAGGGGTAGGTTCAGGGTTTGCACCAGGCAGAGAAATGAGAAGGAAGGCTTGATATTAATCAGGAGCATATAAAGGTCTGTGAGATCGATAGGATTCAATGAACTTATCCTGAGAACAAGTCACCAGGCACTTGGGTAGGCTGTACCCAGTGGCCATGCACCTTGAGAGGAAGGGCTGGCTGCTGTCTGCATGAATAGGTTGATAGGACCATGATAAATAAGGCCAATAAAGGAGGAAATTAGACCACTGAGAGAGAAAGGGGAAATCAAATGGAAGTTCTTTATTCTATCAGTGATTTTTCATTGCCATTAATGTAGGAGATAATTGGTTAGAGATAGGTCTACTTCTTCCTCTGTTTTGGCAAAAAGGAAAACTACATAGAAAACTAATGAAATAAGTTTCAACATCTATCCTTAGTAATCCAGTAGATAAGCTCACAGCCCTTCTCTGCACTCGATAATAATGATGCTGAATCTCTGTGTTTGCATTCTGATTTTTCTCTCTCTCTTTTTGGCCATATAACTTGCAAGATCTTAGTTCCCTCACCAGGGATGGAAACTGTGCCTTCTGCAGTGAGAGGATGGGGGTCCTAAACACTAGGCTGCGAGGGAATTGCCTCTATTCTTACTACTTATAAGATATTAATATCTAAACAGAATTCATCATTGCTTAACACAGTTTGTTTGGTGGCTGCTGCTGGTGTTTCAGTGAGTACTCCTAATGACAGCTGCTGCTGTTAAAAATGTTAGTTTAGCATGGTCCTCCAGGAAAGTACCACTCAACTTCTCCATCTAGTAATGAGGCTCATTACATCACTCTTTCCTTTGCAGAAGGACCTCGGAAGCTCATAGACACACTCCCAACTTTGAGGGTCCCAGTGGAAAGAGAGCTGCTCCCCTGAGATTGTGCTGCTGTGCGCTTGCCTGAGTCAGATCTTACATAGCTTCTCATTGTGAGCTGATCCCTATTCCATTCCAATGATAGCTTGCAGTCAGTACTGTCTCTTTCTTTAAGAAATCAGCGCTTCTCTTCATCATTTTCCTCAGGCCATGCCAACCCTGTGACACATCAATAACATAATTAGGAAGTGTTATAAATTGTCAAATATTCAACAGATAACTAAAAGGTATTCAGTAAGATTGGACTCTTTTATGTTTATCATGCAATTTGATACTTCTAAGGTAAACAATGAGTACAAACACATTGTATGAATTCCAAACTAGCAGAGACTCACTGGATGTGGATCTGTTGAGATAGGCTAAGTTGTAACATACAACCTCAAAAAGTTAAATAATATAAATTTAATTTTTCATTTCTGCTACATGCTATCCCTGATCCAGCCAAGGGTTTATGCCTTATGTAGTCACTGGGGAAAACAGATTGAAAAACATGCATATTATAGCAAGATGAATGGATTTCATAAATCTGATATTAGTTTGTTATAAAAAAATATGTTCAATGTGATTATATTTAGGTAAAATTCAAGAATAGGAAAAATTAAACTGTATTTTTAAAGATATGGACATAGGAAATGAAAATAGTAGAAGGAGAAAGGAAATTGCTATTTCAAACACAAATACAATGCTTTCTTCTAGAAGGAAAGACAGGACTGTGGCCAGAAAAAAAGCACATGGTCACAGGCTTTGGAAGTGCTGGCGGTGCTCTGTTTCCGACCTTGGCTGAAGTTATGAGTGTTTGCCACATAGATATTCTTTAAACTTTCTGAATGTGAGTGTTTGGGGCACTACTACAAATTTATAAAATGCTTAAAGAGAAATATATTATTAGATGAATAGATGGAAAATTGAGGGTTCACTCAATTATTTGCTGGTGTAACTTCAGAGCATCCTTATTTCAGAAAGCTGAAAAGAAAGTCAGAGATTAAGAATGGCATTGACGGGACACCTGACAAGGAAGAGAAAGCACTCTGAGTGCGCCAGCTTGATGAGTTTAGGCTGGGGAGAGGCGTGCATGCCCTGGAGAAAGAGGCCAGACAGGAAAAGCCACTGAAAGAAGCGGCACAGGGAAAGAGCATTGCCCCGAGAACCGGCAGAGATGGGATCCAGCTTCGTTCCTGTGTGTCCCACTGTGTGAAAGAGAAGGGGACGGGGCCGAACGCGTACCACACACGGAAAGCGATGCAAATGAGAAACCGAGAAGTTGACCTGGAACATGAGCAGAGCAGTAATGTTCTTTTCGTCTATGGAAACTGGTTGTACAAGTGGAACTTGAGACACTTCCCTCCCCTTTCCTCAAATATCTGTTTTGAAATAGGTTTCTAAGAACACCTGCATCATCTCTGTTGTCATCTAGGTCATGGGGTAAGTTATCTGTATAATCTGAGTTTATGACCCATTACTGAAAGTGAAAGTTAGTCACACAGCTGTATCCAGCTCTTTGCAACCCCGAGGTCTGTAGCCTGCCAGGCCCCTCTGTCCATGGAATTCTCCAGGCAAGAATACTGGAGTGGATTGCCATTTCCTTCTCCAGGGGATCTTCCCAACCCAAAGATCAAACCCGGCTCTCCTGCATTACAGGCAAATTCTTTACTGAGTCACTAGGGAAGCCCATTACCCATTACTGATGGGTGTTCATTTCCAATACATTAAATCACAGCTACAGGTTTTACTGTCATCACACACATTCAAAAACAGTATTAATCTCTAGGAATCTTCTTATGTAATTTGACACATCACAACTGTGGTTTTATAACCAAAAGTGGGGTCCACCAGCTTGCTGCTCAAAAAGCAATAGAGACAACGTTGGTGGAAAGCAAAGTTTGTTTTACTTTGGATGCCAGCAATGGTGCAAGGGAGGACGGTAGGAGAGGATCTCTCCAAAGGCCAACTCCCCCACCACTGACAATCAGTGGGCAGGACCTTTTACAGGAGGGGGGCTAAGATGTAGAAATCGCTCTGTTAGCGCTGACAGTCTCTTGAAATTGGTCACTGGTGGTCTGACCAGCATCATCTTGATTGTTTTCTAAGCACAGTTAATCTTCTATTCTAAGGTCAGTTTGTTCCCTTTCCCTTGAGGAACATTTTCAGAACTTCTGCAGTTTATTTCATGACTACAATCTGGTCATCGTGTAGTTAATTTCTTCCACTTGGTGGAAGTTTCAATCTCTAAAATACAGCTCACAAGACATGGCTCAGAATATTATCTATAGCCCTTGAGAAGGAGCTAAAAGTCCGTGACTGTATTTAATGACTAAACTTTATCAGTCTTATTGGACTATTGTTCTTTGCTTCTGCATTTTCTCATTTCTGTGATTTAGCTTATTCTTTGGCTAAATTTTTTCCACAAACAAAAGGAAGGCTGAGGATATACATTCCTGGTCCATTTCAGTTACTTTATATGCATAAAATGTGATATTTATCTCCACAAATTGCTCTGAAGAATTTGAAAAGAGCTAATAGAGGGGATAGACTAAATATATTGGTTGCAGCTTCATGACTATTTTGCTGTTTTCGGGGAAAATTATTCACCTCTCTAGATCTTGGTTTTATCAGTGTAAAATAGAGAGGCTGGATAATTGCCAAAGCAATCAGTTCACTCAATTGTGTCCAACTCTTTGCGACCCCATGGACTGCTGTATGCCAGGTTTCCCTGTCCATCACCAGCTCTTGGAGTCTACTCAAACTCATATCCATTGAGTCGGTGATGCCATCCAACCATCTCATCCTCTGTCATCTCCTTCTCCTCCCGCCCTCAATCTTTCTCAGCATCAGAGTCTTTTCCAATGAGTCAGCTTTTTGCATCAGTGGCCAAAGTATTGGAGTTTCAGCTTCAGCATCAGTCCCTCCAGTGAATAATCAGGACTGATTTCCTTTATGATGGACTGATTGGACATCCTTGCTGTCCAAGGGACTCTCAAGAGTCTTCTCCAACACCACAGTTCAAAAGCACCAGTTCTTCACCATCAGCTTTCTTTATAGTCCACCTCTCACATCCATACATGACTATGGGAAAAACCATAGCTTTAACTAGACAGACCCTGATGGCAAAGTAATCTCTCAGCTTTTTAATATGCTATCTAGGTTGGTCATAGCTTTTCTTCTAAGGAGCACCTGTCTTTTAATTTCATGGCTGCAGCAATCATCTGCCATGATTTGGGGGCCCCTCCAAAATAAAGTCTCTCATTATTTCCACTGTTTCCCCATCTATTTGCCTGAAGTGATAGTACCATATGCCATGATCTTAGTTTTCTGAATGTTGAGTTTTAAGCCAACTTTTCACTCTCCTCTTTCACTTTCATCAAGAAGCTCTTTAGTTCTTCTTCACCTTCTGCCATAAGGGTGGTGTCACCTGCATATCTGAGGTTATTGATATTTCTCCCGACAATCTTGATGCCAACTTGTGCTTCTTCCAGCCCAGCGTTTCTCATGATGTACTCTGCATATAAGTTAAATAAGCAGGGTGACAATATACAGCCTTGACTTACTCCTTTCCCGATTTGGAATCAATCTGTTGTTCCATGTCCAGTTCTAACTCTTGCTTCTTGATCTGCATACATATTTCTCAAAAGGCAAGTCAGATAGTCTGGTATTCCCATCTCTAAAAATTTTCCACAGTTTGTTGTGATCCATACAATCAAAGACTTTGGCATAGTCAATAAAGCAGAAGAAGATGTTTTTCTGGAACTCTCTTGCTTTTTCCATGAGCCAATGGATGTTGGCAATTTAGTCTCTGGTTCCTCTGCCTTTTCTAAATCATAAAGGATAATTTAAATGTATACCTGTGTGCATGTGTGTGTGTTTATATACTAATATATATATATATATATATATATATTAAATGTATATATGTGGATGGATTTGAGGTATGGATTTGGTTCAACTTTTAAATGATTCCTGCAAAACTGACTGACATTCTTCTGGGTGAGTGTAGACTTATGCACAGAACTTCTAATTTACTGTTTAAAAGATAATTTTGTAAGTTCTGTAGTTTGTTTCCTAATCTGTAAACTGGGGATAATTAAAGTACCTTACTGTTCAGCAATACGTGAACCGTGAACTTCCTGATGTTCAAGCTGGTGTTTTAGAAAAGGCAGAGGAACCAGAGATCAAATTGCGGACATCCGCTGGATCATGGAAAAAGCAAGAGAGTTCCAGAAAAACATCTATTTCTGCTTTATTGACTATGCCAAAGTCTTTGACTGTGTGGATCACAAGAAACTGTGGAAAACTCTTCAAGAGATGGGAATACCAGACCACCTAACCTGCCTCTTGAGAAACCTATATGCAGATCAGGAAGCAACAATTAGAACTGGACATGGAACAACAGACTGGTTCCAAATAGGAAAAGAAGTACATCAAGGCTGTATATTGTCACCCTGCTTATTTAACTTATATGCAGAGTACATCATGAGAAACGCTGGGCTGGAAGAAGCACAAGTTGGCATCAAGATTGTCAGGAGAAAT
>SJYC01009289.1:0-30942 GCA_006408675.1 Madoqua kirkii
GAGTTCGGGTAAGCTCCAGGAGTTGGTGATGTTCAGGGAAGTCTGGGGTGCTGCAGTCCATGGGATCGCAAAGATTCCACGACTGAGCGACTGTACTAATTGACTGACCCCGGGACTGGGGTAGCTTGGCGCCCCCTGCGGGCCAGTTGAGGCGGCCGAGGCCACGGGCAGGAGACGCCGAAGGAGCCGCGCGGTATGCAGTCGCCGGGCTCCGCCACCTCTCCTCCAGGCAGTGGCTCCTTCATGGGCTGTGTCCCGTGCATCAGCTATTTGTTTCTGTAAAGAAAGCGAAGTAGTCCCGAATCCCCTCCGCAGGAACCCACTGGGAAGAAAGGAGCTGCAGGTCGGGCAGGAGGACCCTGCGAGCCGGACCACTAGGGGCTGCTCTTGGCCTGCGCCATGAGGAGTTCCTTTTAGAGTTGTCTGTGGCATCCGGTCCCATCACTTCATGGGAAAATAGATGGGGAAACAGTGGAAACAGTGTCAGACTTTATTTTGGGGGGTTACAAAATCACTGCAAATGGTGACTGCAGCCATGAAATTAAAAGACGTTTACTCCTTGGAAGAAAAGTTATGACCAACCTAGACAGCATATTCAAAAGCAGAGACATTACTTTGCCGACTAAGGTCCGTCTTCAAGGCTATGGTTTTTCCTGCAGTCAGGTATGGATGTGAGAGTTGGACGGTGAAGAAGGCTGAACGCCGAAGAAATGATGCTTTTGAACGGTGGTGTTGGAGAAGACTCTTGAGAGTCCCTTGAACTGCAAGGAGATCCAACCAGTCCATTCTGAAGGAGATCAGCCCTGGGATTTCTTTGGAAGGAATGATGCTAAAGCTGAAACTCCAGTACTTTGGCCACCTCATGCAAAGAGCTGACTCATTGGAAAAGATTCTGATGCTAGGAGGGATTGGGGGCAGGAGGAGAAGGGGACGACTGAGGATGAGATGGCTGGATGGCATCACGGACTCGATGGACGTGAGTCTGAGTGAACCCCGGCAGTTGGTGATGGACAGGGAGGCCTTGCGTGCTGCGATTCATGGGGTCGCAAACAGTCAGACACAACTGAGTGACTGAACTGTAACTGTGAGCAAGTCAGCCCAGCCAGCCAGGCTTGTGTAGCCGCTCCGTGGCAGCAAGGCTTTTCCAAGGTAGATGCCTTTTATGAGCTGCTGCTGCTGCTGCTTCTAAGTCACTTCAGTTGTGTCCGACTCTGTGCGACCCCAAAGACGGCAGCCCACCAGCCTCCCCCATCTCTGGGATTCTCCAGGCAAGAACACTGGAGTGGGTTAAAAGGGCTTATTCCCTGCGACCTCCGCCCCAATTCTCCCCACCCCTATCTTGTGCCACACCCAAAAACCTACACTATGGGGAAACTTTTCTGGTGGTCCAGTGGTTAAGACTCCGCTCCCAATACCGAGTCTCAGCTTCCATTCTTGCTGGGATACATAAGATCCCACATGCCCTGCGGACCTCCCCCCCAAACTGCAAGGAGATCCAACCAGTCCATTCTGAAGGAGATCAGCCCTGGGATTTCTTTGGAAGGAATGATGCTAAAGCTGAAACTCCAGTACTTTGGCCACCTCATGCAAAGAGCTGACTCATTGGAAAAGATTCTGATGCTAGGAGGGATTGGGAGCAGGAGGAGAAGGGGACGACTGAGGATGAGATGGCTGGATGACATCACGGACTCGATGGACGTGAGTCTGAGTGAACCCCGGCAGTTGGTGATGGACAGGGAGGCCTTGCGTGCTGCGATTCATGGGGTCGCAAACAGTCAGACACAACTGAGTGACTGAACTGTAACTGTGAGCAAGTCAGCCCAGCCAGCCAGGCTTGTGTAGCCGCTCCGTGGCAGCAAGGCTTTTCCAAGGTAGATGCCTTTTATGAGCTGCTGCTGCTGCTGCTTCTAAGTCACTTCAGTTGTGTCCGACTCTGTGCGACCCCAAAGACGGCAGCCCACCAGCCTCCCCCATCTCTGGGATTCTCCAGGCAAGAACACTGGAGTGGGTTAAAAGGGCTTATTCCCTGCGACCTCCGCCCCAATTCTCCCCACCCCTATCTTGTGCCACACCCAAAAACCTACACTATGGGGAAACTTTTCTGGTGGTCCAGTGGTTAAGACTCCGCTCCCAATACCGAGTCTCAGCTTCCATTCTTGCTGGGATACATAAGATCCCACATGCCCTGCGGACCTCCTCCCCGCCCCCCCCACGCCCTGCTGCTCAGTCAAGAAGAAAAACAAGGGTCTGGTGTGGAGTGAGGGTTTGGGGAGAGGCTAAGAGAGAGAGATTCTAGTGACTAGGAAAAATAAGGGATCTGCAGGCAAGAGAAGAAGCGTTTACAGGGAAGACTTTGGCAGACCCTCAAAGCTCCGGAGGTGTAGAGGGCAATCGGCTTCCCATGTCAGAGCTGGGAGGAACCTAGGTATCCAGGTGAACAGGGGCCCGGTCCTTACAGCCCACACAGATGGGCCTGATGGAGCCCTTCTTTTGGTAGTGACAGTAGGGAGGCCGGTTTCCTGCCTGGGCAAACAGTCTGTGACGCTGGCTGACATCGTGAGAGCTGTTGTGGCAGCTCTGCAGGGAGCCGCTGCTGGTACAGGGCTCAGCTGGGGTTGTGCAGAAATCCGCTGTGGTGGCCAGATCCTCGCGAATGAAGGTGTTGATCTGCTTGCATCTACCCTGTGGATCAGCCACCGTCGCCTCCTCGTCACATCACAATATCGGTGCTGTTCCCCCAGGAACCCGTGACCTGGGGTTTTCTATGTGCTGTCTTGAGAAGGGCAGGCCTGGAGGGAAGACAGTTAGCTCCAGCAGGAGGAAGAGGACAAGAGTCCACATCAGATTCATGTTCCCTGTGAAAGCAGGTCAGGGAAGGGTGGGGTCAAGGAGCAGGCTATGGTCCCTTTCCCTCAGGATAACTATTTCTAAGAACTCTTGGCCCAAACACTTAATGTTCTTGATGGCCTCTGTTGTTTTATAGTCACTAAGTGTCCAACTGTTTTGTAACCCCCATGGACTATATCCAGGTTCCTCTTTTTATGGGATTGTCCAAGCAAGAATACTGGAGTGGACTGCCAGGGGAATATTCACAACCCAGGGACCAAACCTGCATCTCTTGCACTGTAAACAGGCCCCTAGCTATGCTTACTCTTGTATTCACAGAAACTACTGTTCTCACATCCCCTTTCCACTTCACTGCCGCACACCCCCCCCCACCCCCGCTCTTTTCTCTGAGAAAGTGATGAGGAGAGAAGAGAAGAACTTGCCAAGGAAGAAGGTGACTTTCACCCACTCACTCCTTAATGGGTCTAACTCTCTGGTGATTTTTCTCCTTACTCAAGTAATTAACCTAAAGACATATATCTCTGAAGTTTGCAAATATCAGCCTCCTGATTCCTCCACAGCCTATGAATCAGGCAGGTGTCTCTGCCAAACCTTCCCTCCAGTGGATGAGCTTGAAGGGTAATTGACAATCCATATGCCTTGCATCTTAGAAAATATTTCTACTTTCTTAAATTACTTATGACTGTTTTAAGTTTTGTTTAAAAGAAAGTGGGTGTATTCAGTTCTAAGAGAGTGAATTTCATGTTTCCCTCTCAAAGTCCTCAGCCTCCCTCCTCATGGAGGCAAAATAAAGGCTCTGGCTTCTCTATGTATAAGGAGTAAGGACTGGGTGTCAGGTTCCTGTTTCTGGGTCTAATATGCTGATTCCTTTCTTGAATACATGAGAGTCTCAGGGCAGGGCTTTTGCAGAGCAGATGACATCCATGGAGACAGATCTGTCCCTCTCAGCAGTGGATATTCCTAGCAGAAATGGAACCTTCATTGCCTTCCCTCTTTCCTCTAATTCTATAGAATTATATTATGGACATTTTCTTCCCAGACTGTAAGGGGAAGGCTATTTGGAAAACTCTCAGGTCTGTCAATGATCTTAAACAGCCTGCCTCATAGGACTCATTTCATGTTTACTATTTCACACTCAGAATCTTTATCAGCATCACACAGAGTACCTATGACATCACTACAAATATGAAGAAAGAAACCTGTAGTTTGGTGCCTGTCTTTCACAAACTTGCTGTTGGAGGCGAGCCAATCACCTCATCCTACTCATCTCCAAAGTGTAGATTATAGACTAGAGATCTCTTTCAGTTCAGTCATTTTCTGTCTTTCAAACCCTAATAAAGCATTGCTTGTGTGTGAGTCCATGTGTGATTTTCTCTGTGTACCCTATTGACTTATACATGTCAGGTAGGGAAAAATGTTTTGTTTGCAAATTGTGTTTCCCTTTGTGATTTGTTAATCCAATTAAATCTAATTTTTCTGAGAAACAGTTGTTAGTTGATTTAGGCAAATAAATAAATAAATCACTTTTATGTAAAGATTATATTGTTTTTGTCTCCACAGTTTAAATTTTTGTGAATGTTTTTATTGTAGGAGAAGCTTTCTGAGGCTTGGGTTTGCATTTCAGTAAGGGAAGGGAAGAAATCAATATACACACCTTCCAGAACGCCAAAATCAGCTAGGCTAGCAGATCTGATAATGAGGGTGGGGGAGGGGCACCTGCAAGTTGTAGTGTAAGTAGATTTCATAGATCTTATATTGATAATTCTCCTTGGTAGATAAGCCTCAAAAGTCTTTTGTCTGTTTCAGCAACAAGGCAAGTGCTGACTAACAGCAGTCAGGAAACTGAGTTGGGATATCATAACTAGATTTCAATATCCTTTAACTTCTGCTTGATCATTAGCCAAGAAAAGAGGAACTGTCTCTTTTTTAACTTTACTATCCTTAGCTCTGCTGCTGCTGCTGCTGCTAAGTCGCGTCCTTAGCTCTATTCTTGTTTAATTCACACAATACTTCTGACAAGTATGTTATTATTTACAGAGTTCACTATGTCGTGTGTTCATGGCCCTGCATAGCTGGCCATATGGCTTAAAGTACCCCACCCTCTGGTATGTTTCACATGGCCAAGTGTCAATAGTACATAGAGCGTATCACTTCTCAGAAGTAGAGCTCTGATTCAAATCAAGATCCTTTCCCTGACCTTAACTTTTATTTATTTTTTAATTTATTTGGTGGTACCAGCTCTTAGTTTTGGCACCCGGGATCTAGTTCCCTTACTAGGAATTGAACTAGGGCCCCACTGGGAGTGTGGAGTCTTGCCACTGGACCACTAGGGAAGTCCCTGACTCTAACTTTCTGAAGAGGGTATGTGGCAGGCCTCAGGACACACAAAGGTTTAGAAATTTATTCTCCATTAAAAAACATGCTTCATTTTGAGGGAAAAGGTACCTTTGTAGTGTGAAACTAACCTAGTTCTCTGAAAACAACCAATAGGAAAATGCACACTACCTAAAATTAGTAGCTGTGATTGGTGGCACCCTGCTTATTTAACTTATATGCAGAGTACATCATGAGAAACGCTGGGTGGAAGAAGCACAAGCTGGAATCAAGATTGCCAGGAGAAATATCAATAACCTCAGATATGCAGATGACACCACTCTTATGGTAGAAAGTGAAGAAGAACTAAAGAACCTCTTAATGAAAGTGAAAGAGGAGAGTGAAAAACTTGACTTAAAGCTCAACATTCAGAAAACTAAGATCATGCCATCCAGTCTCATCACTTCATGGCAGATAGATGGGGAAACAGTGGAAACTTTATTTGGGGGGACCCCAAAATCACTGCAGAAGGTGATTGCAACCATGACACTCCTTGGAAGGAAAGTTATGACCAACCTAGACAGCATATTCAAAAGCAGAAACATTACTTTGCCAACAAAGGTCCATCTAGTCAAGGCTATGGTTTTTGCAGTGGTCATTTACAGATGTGAGAGTTGGACTATAAAGAAAGCGGAGCGCCGAGGTATTGATGTTTTTGAACGGTGGTGTTGGAGAAGATGCTTGAGAGTCCCTTGGACTGCAAGGAGATCCAACCAGCCCATCCTAAAGGAGATCAGTCCTGGGTGTTCATTGGAGGGACTGATGCTGAAGCTGAAACTCCAATACTTAGGCCACCTCATGTGAAGAGCTGACTCATTTGAAAAGATCCTGATGCTGGGAGAGATTGAGGACAGGAGGAGAAGGGGACAACAGAGTATGAGATGGTTGGATGGCATCACCGACTCAATGGACATGAGTTTGGGTAAACTCCACTCCAGGAGTTGTGATGGACAGGGAGGCCTGGCGTGCTGTGGTTCATGGGGTCACAGAGTCAGACATGACTGAGTGACTGAAATGACTGACTGACTGATTAGGGCAGTTACTGAACGATATGCAGACTAACCAACTAAAATTTATATGAAGAGATTTAGTGGAAGGTAAAGGTGCACAAGTGGAAAACTGTGGACAAACCAATCAGAAAAATCATAGAAGTGTACTCCAAATACAATTTCAAAGATGGGGAGTGTAGTTGCAAATCAGTCATGATGTTGTGTGAGTTGCCTCTCAGGACACTTGTAGCAAGTGTGATGGGCAGTATCTGAGTGAATAGGATGTGATCAGTAGGTAGGAGAGTGAGTGAACACCCCTGAACTATTGCCACTTTCACCAAAAGTGAAAAGTGAAAATGAAGTCCCTCAGTCGTGTCTGACTCTTGGTGACCCCATGGACTGCAGCCTACCAGGCTCCTCCATCCATGGGATTTTCCAGGCAAGAGTACTGGAGTGGGGTGCCATTGCCTTCTCCAGTCAGGGACTATTCCTCTCTAGTTGATCCCTTGTGGTGAAAGAGACTCAGTGCACCAACATCTCCCTATTCTTAAAGAGAATACAAGAATGCAGATTTTTATGTGAATTATCCCAATTTGAAGAGTTAATATCTAAAACCCAGTATTAAATGTAAAATTTTATATGCCAATCCAGAGCAAGTTTGTGAGCCAGCTGCATCCCCTGTGACCACAGTATATGATTTTTAGTTCATATTATAGACATTTAAGTACAGGTCCTTCTACCCAGGGTGGTTGTCAGCATCACAGAAGGGCTAAACTATATTTAATTCATTTTGACATCCTCATCTCTCATGAAAATTCTTTTCACAAAATATACACGGAAGAAACACTTGTTTCATGATAAAAGTTATTAATGCATTTTAGGAAGAACAAGATTTCCAGCAGAATCCTATCAGCACTGCACTGAGTGCTATCTAGGTCACCATTATGTCAATGTTTACTTAAAGACGTCAGTGGTAAAATAATTGCATTTCTAGATGACAGAAATATAGAAAGGCAGTAAAAATAAGTAACGTGGGTTAATTTTCAGGGCACACTGTACAGTACCATTTAAGGACCTAATCTAGTTTTCTAACTTAGAGGTTAGACCAGAGATTTAACATCTCTTACCTGAAGGCTCTTCATACCTTAATACACTTTTCCTGTCTGTACAATGTCCCACGCCATCTTCTTAGTCTAGAATGCTCATTTATTCCCTAAAGTCTCTAAACTCAACTTACCCTTTATGCTGCTCTTGGTGCTAAGTTGCTTCAGTCATGTCCGACTCTGTGCGACCCCATAGAGGGCAGCCCACCAGGCTCCCCCGTCCCTGGGATTCTCCAGGCAAGAACACTGGAGTGGGTTGCCATTTCCTTCTCCAATGCATGAAAGTGAAAAGTGAAAGTGAAGTCACTCAGTCGTGTCCAACTCCTAGTGACCCCATGGACTGCAGCCTACCAGGCTCCCTGCTCAGATGGATATTTCCTCTGAAAACCTTCCTATCCCTTTGTCGGCAGTGCACCTCAAAAAATGTCTTCACACAATGTTTTTACCTCTATCACACTGTAATAAAATCATGGGTCTACCATAATTTTGATCTGCTTCTCTGAGGACCAAGAGTTTGTTTCATGCATCAAGTTATACGTTATGACTTCCATTGTTCCAGGAGTGCAATGTCTTATCCACTAATGCTCATTTTATAAATTAAAAAAGTTTTTTCCTGTTAACACTGAGAAATGAAATGTACTAGAAAGATAAATGGTGGCTCTAAGGCAGACTGTTTTGTAGAAAATAGCACAGATTAAAAAGAATGCAGGAATTCAAGCTCTAGCTTGGAACCCCCTCTATGATACTAAATGTTCATTCTCTGGTAGATTTTATAGACTTTCTTTTAGGTGTTTTAGGTTATGCTACTTCACAGGAAGTGAGAACACAAATCAGACAAGGGTAAAAACAAAAGAAAGTGAATTCAGTGCATGGGAAGCAGGGAAAAAAATATGACAACAAGAACAGAAACTCATAGATGCAAACTAGTTGCTTATAGGATTTTGTGCAATTAGAAATTCAGAGAGCAAGTTTCCAGCACAGGGAGGTGAGGAGATAAAGAACATTTGGGTGAGAGGGAACCAGGATGATTACTAAAAATTAAAAGCGAAGACCTGAGTTCCTCTTGTGCAAACAAGCCTCCCTGGCTCTTATTTGCTGACTACTGGGCCTACGTTTATGTACTTTAGTCTTTAAATGTGTTGCCCCCAAGCTGAGTTATAAAATCTAAGGCCATTCTGAAGCAAGTGATACTTTTAATCTGAAAGTCCAGACCCAATGGCAGAGCTGTGCCCTGCACAGGATGCCTAGAATTAGGTTTCCTCCAAGAGAAGCAGCAGTGGTGTGTCCCTGGGGACACGCGGATTGGCAAATGATGAAGCAAAAGGCTCATTGCATAAGCGGGCCCTGTGCCAGTCTGTGGGTTTCCTCATGCCCTCGACTCAGAACCCACCCACAGGGACTGCTCTATATCTCCACTCCCAAGGATGGGGGTAGACCAGCTGCCCCCGAGCCCCAGGACCATCAGCTGGATCTGTTCTCACAGGAGCTATAGCAGAGGTACTGGGTAAGACAAGGAGCCCTAGAGCTGAAGTTAGTGCCCAGAGCACAGGACAGACTTTGGGGTGAGGAGAAAGGAGCTAGAAACACAGTGACAGCCGGCGTCTGCTTGGTGAGTGAGGAGGGACTATATTATCAGTTGCGGGATGCAAGATATACCCTTCTTTTCACAAGAAACATGGTTCCAATACAGCAGGATTCTCGGCTTTGCCTCATTTTGCTGCTGGGGCTCTTGGGAATGGTGATCTCACTCCATGGCCCACCTGGAACTTTAACCTGGGCTCAGTGGTTTGAGATTCAGCACATAAATATGGCCCATCCTCAATGCAATGCCGCAATGCGAGTGGTAGCCGTTACCGAATGGTATGTAAAGATAGAAATACTTTTCTCCACAAAACATTTGCTTATGTAGCTGGTATTTGTAACACCCCAAATGTAAACTGCTCTAAACCAGGCAAGATGAACTGTCATAAGAGCTCAGTTCAAGTGCCTGTAACCTACTGCAACCTCACAAGAAATGCACTGAATTACACAAACTGCTGTTACCAACAGACATCGGCACAGATGATCTTCGTCATCGCCTGTGAGAACAGATCATCCCGGGACAGTCCCAAGTATCCCATGGTTCCAGTTCACTTGGATAAGATCGTCTAGATTCGGGGTCCGCACTTTGGCCCATGCTCACCTGCCAAGCCCCGTGATCATAGCTGCAGTCCTATCCCCCGATCTTCCTGAGATATCAGCATCAGTCCTCATGGCACCAGCCCCCCTGTGCCCTTTAAGCTTTGCTCAGCTGAAGCTCCTTATGTACCCACAATAAACTTTACAACATTACACACAAGGCTCTTGTGTCTGCTTGTGCCCTTTTGTCCTGTGGCTACATCCTGGTCTAGAGGCGTTTCTCCTTCTCAACAGAGATTTGTGGGAAAATGAGAGACAAAAGGATAAGAGGTTCCTGTACCTTGAAGTTGTGCAGACTTTTCCTTCTCTCTGCTGTAGGGCAGGAAACTGAGGCTTCCATTCATAGCTGACTATTTCAACACCAGGAGCCTCAGAGTCCTCAGTAACTAGAAACAAACGTATTTTATTCTGATCTAAGAATCATACACTAAATGATAGCAGTAAACTATATGGTGTGAAAATGAAAAGAAAGGGAAATATCATAATTGTGATAAGAGCAAAAGAAAAAAGCAAATTTTAATCTCAGAGATCCATTTTTAAATAAGTATATCAAATCTTCAGGTATGTATGGTCATCCTAGGGGTGGATCCAGAGTTTGAGTCTAATGTGGAATGATATAAAGTGTTCGGGTAGTACATGATCAGATTCTAGTACTACCTGGAGAAGGGATGACACTCTTTTCTGAGAACTTCTATGTCCTGCAGGAGGGCGCAGCCTGTCATGTGGTGGAGAAGGTGAGGAAGGAGATCTGGAATGGGGCCCTCTCCCAAGGATGGGTCGGTGGCTCATTCACATTCAGGTCAGGAAGGGGCACAGGCTCCAGGACTCTGGAAATAGACCAACAGAAAAGGAGGCAGATAGTGACAGCCCCTACTCTCCCTCCATCACAGAGCTGCACTGAGGAATCAGTGAGAAACAGGAAGGGAAAGCTCCTCACACACCGGGGTCAGGAGCAGCATTCAAGGGATTGCTTGGGAGATAGGCTGAATCTTTTGCAGGACTTCACTCAGAATAAAACAGAGGTGGCTTGTCATCAAATCTGTACCTCTGTCCTTGAGTCTGGTGTTCCTGACTTCCTTTATATCAGCTCCTTTTCCAGGTCCAGATATACAACAACTTCCTTCCCCCCCCCCCATAGATCATTCATTCTTCCTCTTGGTAGTACTACACACACCAGCTGCACTGGAGATCTTCTCTGGAAAACCCATTGGAAGATTTGTTCCTCTGGTTGGAGTTCTTGCATGGAGATCCTAGGTTTGGAAAATTCTGGGGCTCAGCAGAAACCACTGACTTCAGGTTAATAAACAGTGGAAAGACATGATCTCACTCTTCCAAATGCTTTGGAGTAACAGAAGGAAGAGTTGGAATACCGCAAGGCTGGAGTCACACTGGCCACGGTGCAGGATGCAGTGAAGCTTCCTTGTCTCTGCAGATCATGTGTCTCTTCCCAGACATGGACACAGCATCTCTAACAGTGAACTCAGCTGCCCCATCACTCTCTGCCTTGTGTCGTCTTCCCCTCTCCCATCACTCTTTCCTTCATTCATGCAACAGACAACTGACATGCAGATACTGTCTTCTAGGTAGTTTTCTAAGGTCATGCAGATGCAATATAAACAAAGACACACTTTTGCCCTTATGGTGCCTATTCTACTGGGAAGAAATGAACTTACAAAATTATTTTTTTTCAGGTGATAAGTGTTAGGGAGGAAAACTATACTGAGGAATACAATGTACAGCCATCTTTCGGTATCTTCAGGGAATTGGTATCTTCAGAGAATTGGTTCCTGAGCCCAGAAGATATCAAAATTCACGGATGCTCAAGTCCCTTATTAAAAAAGGGTAGTACTGTTGGCCCTCCACATCTACGGGTCTCATATCCACGCAGCAGCCCACCTATAGTGGGTCTCGGTTAGTTCATAGAAATCAATCTGCAGTGTGGTTGTCAGGAACCCAAAAAGGAGTAAATTCTGAGCAATATGAGAAGTCGGTCATTCAGAAACTAAGGGAGTAGTCATACCGAGGGAGAGAGAGAGAGAGAGAGCTTTCAAAGAGCCTGACATGAATATAGATTAGTCATGTTAGAAAACTTAAAATTAATCTTGCAGGACAAGAGCATTTTAATCATGAGCATTAATGATAGAGGTAAACGAGGCTCAGGTGCTTCATACCTGTGAAGATACAGGTAAAGAGCAATTTCTTATGGAATACAATGGAGTATGTCAGATGCTCTAGTCATGTGACCTGAAGACGAGTCTGCCAGCTGTGCAGGAACTGTGGGACAGTCAGGAACTCGTGCTACCCAGGCCAAATCCCAGAGGCAAGGGATAAGGTAATGGCAACACAGCAGAAGAAAAAGTGTAGCTTTGGGATTATGTTTTCAACTTCAAATGATCAGATTTCAATGAAGGATTCCAAGTGGAGGGACAGGGGAACAGAGGAGACTTCCTCGTGTCAGGAAAATATCCCTTCATCCTCTCGAAGCCCCTATTGTTCTCCCTCCCTAAGGCCACGCTCTCCCTCCTGCCCTTAGGCTTCCCCACCCTTTTCCAGCTATTTCCCTGTTCCTCAGCTTCCCCAGTTCCTGTGCTGAAGATTGGGTTGGGGTCAGAGGGAGGTGGTGGCCCTAAAGCTTAAAAGTAGCTCATCTTTCCTAGGAGGCATGAGGATTCAGCGCAGAGAAAGGAAGATTCTGTGTTCTGTGATGACGAATCCGTGGCTTGGCTTCCACCACCCTCTGTGATAGACATTCAAGATCTGGCTGCATTGAACCTGAGGCCAGCAGCACGGTGGCCACTCTTAGAAAAATTAATTGTCCACATCAGCATATTCCAAGGACACGTTCCTCGAGTCCACTTCTCTTCCCTAAGCCTCCATTTCCAATTTTGTAAAATGCTCACAATAGTACCCCATCTCAAAGAAGTCTTGGAGGAGTGAAAGTCATTAGTGGTTGCAACACACTCTGTAAGGTCCAGCGTGAAGCGAACGGGCAGTTCACACTGTTCCTGCTTGTGCTTTATGTTCTAACATCAGGAACATTGCAAAGCAAGTTCCTCTGGAGGGTACAAAGAGGGTTGTCTCAAATGACACTCAGATCAGGGCCAGAAGGTGCCAGGGTCAGGTCAGGAGATGTGAGAGGAGAGGAATCTGATCTAAACCGGGTGGTTGGTTTTTGTCTGTAACAGATTTTACGCGCTGTGTTTCCATTTGAATCACATAAGGGAGAGAGACGTGAAAACATGAAGGGACCTAGAGGGTATTCCGTTTGGTGAAATGGCAGACAGTGAAAGACAAATACTGTATGAGTTCACTTCCATGTGGAATCTAAACACCAAATGAGCAAGCGTAACAAAACAGAATCAGAGTCATAGATACAGAGGACAAACAGCTGTTTGCCAGAGGGGAGTGCAGTGAGGAGGTGAAGGAGCCAGGTGCGGGCGACTAAGATGTACAAAATTCTAGTTATAAAACAAGTGAGTCTCAGGAACACATTTACGGTGTGGGGAATATAGTCAAAAATTATGTAGTATCTTTGGTAACAGATGACAACTAGATGTCATGGTGTTCATTTTGAAATGTATAAAAATATCGAATCACTCTGCTGTGTATCAGGAACTAACAGTGTTGTAGGTCAGTTGTACTTCACAAACAAATGAAACAAACTCATAGAAAGAAATTAGATTAGTGGTTACCAGAGGTAGGGGATGAGAAGGAGGAGGAATGGGGTGAAGACAGTCAATCTTCATCTTCAGGTTAACCTATTTTCAGGTTAAAAGATTAACAAGTCCTACAGCTGTAATGCATATGATAGATACAATTAACACTGCTGTATGCTACATATGAAAGTCGCTAAGTCCTAAATCCTAAGAGTTCTCATAAAAGGACAATTTTTCTATTTCTTTAATTTTGTATCTATATGAGATAATGAATGTTCACTAAACTTATTGTGATAATCACTTCATCGTGTTTGTAGGTCAAATCATTATGCTGCACACCTTAAATTTATGTAGTGCTGTATGTCAACTGTATCTCAATAAAATTTGAAGAAGTAAAAAAAAGTGAGGCAAGGAGTAGGGAAGAGAGCACAGAAATCCTGTTCTCATCCCCAGTTCAAGTTACCTATGAAACACAAACTTTTTTGAAACTAAAACTTTACTTATGTTATTAAACATAACTGTTTAATGGATAACTGTTTTTTGTGTCTGAAGTCATAAGGACATTGCCTACTTCAAAATGCTTAGTATTTCAAGGTATTTGAACTTAAAACTGGTGACATGAGAGAACTTAGTGAACAGGAACAGCAGGGTGATTAAAATAGACAAGAATACTGAGTAGATCAAATCGTTCACACATTCCACTGAATTAAAAAATGTGACCCATGGCACACCACATGGACATTACCAAATCTGGCACAAGACACTAGGACCCAGCTATACCAGGCCAGTGCACTTCTGAACTTACCAGAAATTCAGTCTCTCCTGGAAGGTGAAATTTGTCTGGAGGGGAATCAAGAGCCTTAGTGGCTGCTGATAATGAGAAAGAATTCTTCATTTCCTTTTTAACAAAATGTGAGAGCCTTTTGCCACAGTTCTTTCATTGTGAGCAGTTATCTCAAAAACAGAGATTCAAAACCAAGTGGAGGATTAATTAAATTCATTCATTCATTCATCTATTTTAATGCCCTCTACACCTTCCACAGATTTTGACCAGCTTCTGACCTACAGGGTCCTCCACAGCTTTGACTGTTCAGGAGTTCCTCCAGTCACAACGGTGTGCTGAAGGCCCTCCCCTCCACGTACTTGGCCTTGCTGCTGATGTCCTAACAATCTGAAAGAGCAGTTACACTGTCCCAAGAGACAAGGAACTGTTATGGTTTAATGTGCAGCTTATCAGAAATCTGATGATGAAAAGAAAACCAAAGTTTCCCTCTCTTTCTCCATTTCTGTCTCTCTAAGATCTTGGTGCACACATCAGGCAAATTTCTCTCACATTTTTTTTTTAAGGTGACTGCAACAACTCCAAACCTTATACCACCTCAGGAATAAGTCTGGCAGAAGATAGCCCTGTCTTCAACTGCCAACATTTCCATCAAATATATCTGGTTGTGTAAAAGACTTACCTTAGAATCAACACCTGTGATCTGAGAAATGGAATGCATGTGCTGATTAGGTCAAGAATGGTTCAAGGACCCTCATGGTCTCACAAACCATTTTGCAGTATCTATTAGGGTCTTACCTGTCAAACCATTTACCTACGTGAGGCCAGATTCTCTTTATTAATTTAGCAAAACACCATAGTACAATGGATGAATGCAAAAGCAGATATAGAATCCAACTGTCAACACAGAGTCAGCCGGTAAAGAAAATGTGAAACAATGGTATTCTGCTTATAAATATTTTTTTTGTTTTAGAAAATAGGCTTTAAAAAAATATATGATATATATCAATATTTAATGATCCACTATTGCTATTATTAAATGAATTTTGAGTTAATGATTCATCATTCTAAAATGTCTTGGTCCTAATTTCTGATAAGGTAAATATATATGGATATAATCAACATAATCAAAAGCTCTTTGCTCTTCTCAATAACTGTTGTTTATTTTTTTAATATTTATTTACTTAGGCTGCACTGGGTCTTATTTGCACATGGGATTTGCACATCTTATTTGCACATGGGATCTTCCCTCTTTAGTTGCAGCAGATCTTTAGTGTAACATGCAAACTCTTAATTGCAGCATATGGGAATCCGTTCCTTGACCAGGGATCAAAGCCAGGACCCCTGCAGTGGGAGCGCAGAGTCTTGACAATTGAACCACCAAGGAAATTTCTTCAATAACTTTTAGTGATACTGAGAGCAAACATTTTGAGTCCTGCTATTATGGAATACTGGGCAGAGGTTGGGGGATGTGGCCGAGGTGAGGTTGTCCCATACTGAAACTTGGGTTCATACCCACCCTGCTGCTCTCCTATAATATTTTGTGAGGCCAAAAATCCAACAATTATTTTTCTGGTACCAAGCTATTATTTTAGGCAGTGGGAGGTGGATACTGGTTGTAGCTGATCTAGCAAAACAAAAAATTGTGTTTGGTCAGTTATCATGACTTCCGCAGAGTCTCAATATGGGGACTGTTTTACTGAGAGGTCAAATGAAGTTGAATTCAGTGGGCGTGTTCCATGGTCTTTATTAAGATGCCTTAGAAGAAACTCAGGCACTGTGGTGATCACTGATACCTGAGTGTTCCACTCAGTCACAAAGTGAGTCTTGCCTATGCCTTTGTTGCATCTGGAAAACTACAAATCTGGGAGCTCAGGAGTCAGCACTTTCAAATCTTCCTTCAGGTGATTCTGTCATCACCTGTTCCCACCCTGGCATTTGGGACTCACTGTAGCTGACTCTGACTTCATAAGCCTATGATGGAAATTGATGGTGTCTCGATACTGGGGCAATTTCAAGATGAGAGAAAGTGGAGGGACCATTTGCCTTGGGAACCCAAGACAACTCCAGCTACAAATACTTCTAATCAGGGACCTGCATCTTAGCATAAGCCAGTGTTAACTTGACCCCACCATCACCTGAGTGCACACAATCAACCTACTGTCTTTTGACATTTTCCCATTGAATAAAGGGAGAAATGATCAAAGGTTTTGGCTGAGACATCTACGTGAAATTGAAGGCCTCAGTTTATTGTGCTTGTGCCTATAACAGTCAGATGCTTAAGTAAATTTTTTGAATAAATATAAATATAATTCATAAATATGAATATAAATATATTCCTATAAATACCTTTTATTAAGGAAACAACATTTTTACCTTGGAAACAAAACCCTGATAAAGCAAGTATTTCAGCCTGGATGATATGCCCTCCTTAAACAAGAGACTCAGAAGCAACCTACACGGATGACACTTACCTTAAACCCACTATGCATCCTGCCTCCCTCTAAGGAGCAGCCACAACGACAGAGAACATCAAGCTCTGTTTCTACCTGCTATTTTGTAACTCTCAGGGCCTCAGTATTATCTCTAAAATGGGGATAATTATACCTGCCTGATGGAATATCATGAGGATCAATTTAAATTTTTAAATTCTTTTACAAATGAGAACTTTCAATATGCTCTTAAATATGTTCAGTGTGAATATAAAATAAGTTATCTATCCTGGAATCTTAGTTTGTGCTTAGTCGCTCAGTTGTGTCTGACTCCTTGCAACCACATGGACTGGGGCCCACCAGGCTCCTCTTGTCCATGGGGATTCTCCAGGCAAGAATACTGGGGTAGGTTGCCATGCCCTCCTTCCAGGGAATCTTCCCAACCAAGAGACGAACCTAGGTCTCCCACATTGCAGGCAGATTTTTTACCATCTGAGCCACCAGGGAAGCCCTTACATATATAAAACATGGTTATTATTTTAACACTCTCCAGTATTAAAAGACCAAAATTTAGCACTTTCTTAGTGCAGTGGGCAAAACGTCAGTCTCATAAAAGACCAAAGTTTGACCGAATTGATACTGACTCCTCAGATCATGTTACAAGAAAAATCAACTGAATTGTGCCAAAAATATTCACTTTTCCCAGGCTTCACTAGGTTCAGCAACACCATGTGTATCTGGAAGGGTTTTCTATTGTCAAGCCACAGCATCTCCCACCCTACACCCACACAGGAGCTTCAGAACATAAGGCCCTAGGAACTCCCATAGTACCTGGGGTAACTCGCCAATAGCACGGGCATTATAAATAAATACATGATGCTTAATATTGCTGCTTTGTTCCACTATATTCATTCCAATTTGTTTATACTAGTAGAACTTTGAAAATAAACAGAATATCCTTAATATGGGGCTGTATAAAATACAACAGTATATCCTTACAAAGGAATACTATTCAGCCATTAAATAGAAAGGGCTTCCCATTTGGCACTAGTGGTAAAGAACCCACCTGCCAATGCAGGAGACTTAAGAGATGCGGCTTTGATCACTGGGTTGGGAAGATCCCCTGGAAAAGAGCATGGCAAACCACTCCAGTCTTCTTGCCTCGAGAATCTCATGGACAGAGGAGCCTGGGGGGCTACAGTACACAGGGTCTCAAAGAGTTGGACAACTGAAGCAACCAGTACATTAAATAGAATGAAAAACACTCTTTCCAGGCATGGAATATGTCCAAAATATATTGTCTGTGGGAAAGAGATATTCAGTGTAGAACACTGAATATAAAATGTTACTACTTATGGGGGGAGGTGGGGAAGAGGCATCTATCCACATGTTAACAAACTTATAAATGTGTGTAACATGTAGATGATATAAAGACTGTAAAAGTATACCCATAAAACTTAAAAATTATTGCATCTGGAAAATAAAATTTGGACCTATTAGACAAGAACCAGAGGACAATATTCTTTTTACTAGATTTGCTCTCTTAGTATGTTTGAATTTACATCTGTCGTTTACACGCATCTGTGTTTTTAAAGGAAAAAGTCAAATAGACTACTTCACTACAGCCCCTTCTCAGTCGAGTAAGGAAGGGTCCCTGGTAATAGAAAGCTCAAACAAAGCTTTCTATTTGTTTTCAAAGCTCATAACTCATATTTATGAAATAAAACATAAACTACCACTATGATGCAGCACAGAGCTGACCTCGGAAGACCCAGCTGGAAAGCTGCAGATATTCCCTCCTTCCTCCACCTGCCTCCTTCAGCACATCAGCCTCCTTCGTGATGGAGAGTTCCTGGTACACAGTAGGCGCTCATAATCTGAAACCTACTTGCTTACTATCCTGAGGTTTTCCTCAGTGATTAAAAAGAGACGTTTGAAAGTTCGAAGCCAGGTCGAAGAACCAGAAAGTCATGAAAAGTTCTGGTCCCGCTCGGCCCGCGAGTGCCAGGCGGCGCAGCGCCCTCTGCCGACTGAGGCAGCGGCCGTGGGAACCCTCCCCCGAGCGCAAAGGCGCTGAGCCCGCAAGTGGGGTCTCCGCAGCTCCAGGCCCCCTCCTCTTCTAGCAGTGCTTCCTCCTCAGGCTGTGCTTGCAAGTCTAGGGTTTGTTTCTAAGAAGGAAGAGGAGGCCCTATGGTTAGAGCGTCGAAACCCCTGTCAGGAGCCCTTGATCTGCGCCTCAGTGGCGGAAGTTCTGCGGGTGAAGAGACCCGAAGAAAAACGCTGTGGGTCCGTTCACCCGGGCCTTGGGTCAGCGCCATCGGAGTTCTATTAGAGCTGCCACGGGCCGATCGATCAGTGAGCCAGAGAACATCATCCCAGGGAGGGAACGTGACTTTCCCGTATAGATGCCCACCATCCTATCAGCACATACGCGCGCACGCAAGAACTTGCTGACTCTCCGGGTTCCTGTGTCCTTCAATCCCGCCCGGGAAGAGGGCGAGGAACTCGAGGAACAGGGGAGAATCCGCCAAGAAAACGGGCCAGGCTGGAGCGAGGCGCAAGCCCAGCACAGAATTTCGCAGCAGCTCCTGCCCTCTGCTGGCGAAAGGCTGATTTACGCTGTGAGGGAGGCAGCTGCGTGGGGTCAGCGAGGGGTGCGGCTTTGGGAGCGGAAGCATTTGAACAGACTGAGGATCTCCACAGATAAGAAGGGACTTGTCACAGCACATGTCCTACTAGGAAAGGGGGAGTCTATACCAGCCCCTCATTTGACCTCGTGGGTAACCGGCATGCAGCTTTAGTTGCACAATAGATGGTAAAGGCGGGCATGGAGCCGCTATCCATTAGTGACCTTGGCATCTCAAGAATGTTGTGCAGTGGCAATTGATTTGAGGAGCCTTATTCAGCAAACATTTCTTGAGTACCTATGTGTGAGACGCTGTTAGAGGTATGTGGGAGTCATCAGAGAATACAGGGGACAAAAAGAGAGAGAGAGAGAATAAACAAAGTATGCAAGCTGTATAGACGGGATGATGAGCTCTGTGGGGAAAATACAGCAAGAAGGACAATGAGGCGAAGCTACCAGTAGCATTTTAAAATAAGGGTCATGAGACAGCCAGGAGACAGCGGTGTCCCAGACCCAACATGCAGATTGACAGGTCTGTCTTGAGGGCGCCAGGATTGATCTTAAAGGCCTTTCACGCTTGTTTCTGTCACAAGAAGCCCCACCGCCAGGTCAGAATCTTCAAGGAGGGAGTGACAGGCCATACTTAATGCTGCTGAGCCTGGAGAATCAACTTGGCTGGGGTGGGGAGGTCTCATTTCAAGTGCAAGGAGTGCCCCCTAACTTCTACTTATGGAACTAAGGAGTCAGTTGAGGAGACGACAAAGTTCTTGGCCTGGAAGAAGACTGTCTTGTCCAGGTGTGAGTCGGAAAAGGATCTGAGTTGTGTTCTCTGTCCTAGAGGAGGGAATGAAGAGACAAAGAGTAGGGAATCTCTATCTCATTTCCCCCAAGTTACCAGTCCTTCTTGCCTCAGGCCCTAGACCCTCAGCACTCTCCCCTTCTCCTTTTCCTCCCTTGTCTGAGCACTCACGTGATAGGCTCACTTTGTCTTACCTTCTTTTGTCTTGTGCACCCAGTTCAAGCTTCTGCCTCTTCTCTTCGCTCCATGCCATTACCTTGACTCTGCACATTCTCCTAGAGATCTCTACAGGTAGCACAGATCCACCTCATTTCTAAATGGCCACATGGTACTAATGGAATCCTTGTATCAAGGAGCCATGTGTTTGAAAGTCAAAGTTAGTTGCTCAGTTGTGTCCACTTCTTTGTAACCCCATGAACTGTAGCCCACAAGGCTCCTCTGTCCGTGGAATTCTTCAGGCAAGAATACTGAAGTGGGGTGCCATTTCCTTCTCCTGAGGATCTTTCTGACTCATGGATCAAACCTGGGTCTCCTGCACTGCAAGCAGATGCTTTACCAACTGAGCCACAAGGGAAGCCACGTGTTTAATTCCCACTTTTATCTCTACTTTTCTGTGTCAGTTAGATAAATCACTCCATGATTCTAGTTCTCAGATGTTAATTGAAGGATCTGGAACAAAACAAGTTCTCTTGTAATTCTCTGAATTTCTGATAAAGGAGTAAGGGTGTATGTGTGGAGAGGAATGTCTACAGAAAGTACACTCTTCATTTCTGACTTTTTCTACTATGTAAAGCTCATTTTCTTAAAAGATTATGCCTAAATCGATAGGAAATAGGTCGATTACCTGAAATAAAATAATAATAATATATATACATACATACGTGTATGTGTGATGGTTAATTTTCTGTCAACTTGGCTGGCCCATAGGGTGCCTAGATGTTCAGTCAAACCCTATCTTGGGTATTTCTGTGATGGTGGTTTGGATGAGATTAATATTTAAACTGGTCGACTAGGGGGGACTTCCCTGGTGGTCCAGTGGCTAAGACTTGGTGCTCCCAGTGCAGGGGGCCCAGGTTTGATAACTGGTCAGGGAACTAGATCCCACATGCTGCAACTAAGAGTCTACATGTTTCACCTAAAGAGCCCTTATGCCATAACAAAGACTGACAACCCCATGTGCCCCAACTAAGACCTGGCATGGCCATATAAATAAAAATAAATATTTGAAAAATTAAAAATTGCTAGACTGAGTAAAACAGATTCCTCGCCCTAACGTGGGTGGCCCTCTTCCAGTCAACTGAAGGCCTGAATAGTTTGCTGTCAGTCAGCAAACATTAGCAGAGTAGTTCCATTCTTGGCTGTCTCCAGCGAGGTTCACTAGTCTCTGGTCTAATAGGAAAGCAAAAGGCCTGCAACTCATTAAACCTAACAGGAACCTTTGATGGGTGCTATGCAGTGTAAAATATCTCTGCATCATTCACAACTTTTATGACTTATGGTGTGCTGAAAATAAAGGCAAAATATGTTGAAACCAGTACTAAAGACACCACCTCTTTGATGTACCCATTTCATACATGGCAGTTGGAATTAAGCCTCCCAATGAGGCTGCCCAATAAGTAACACTCCCTACACTTTCTAGTGTTTTCTCACCTGTACTCAAGACCCAGCATGACCCACTGGTAGACCTAGGATGTCTGTGGACAGTATCAAGGAGGAATTTTACTGTTTCTCTTGTAGATAAGAGAAGGTAAGCTCCTTGGCTGAGGTCTCATGGTTGCTGAGGAGCAGAGCTGTGAGTCAAACTTTGTTCTCTGTTTTTAAAAGCCATGCACTTTAACAGACAAACAAGCTTGTTCCTCTCACATAAGACCAAGAGGAAGCATGGGATGATACCCCACACAGGAAAATATCCTGGCTTTGGAAGAAAAACATACCTTAACAATTAAGAGTCCCCAAATTCCTCTGAATGGCATCAAAGGGAAAGCCTTAACTGCTAAAAATTATCAGCAGTAATGTCTATTATTGAGAAACAAGTGGAATAGCTCAAACAGAGAAGCCAGACAATTAGGGCATAGACCCAGGTAAGCCTGACTTTATCTCAAGCTTTCCCAGACATTAGATATTCTGCATGATAGCACCATTCCAACTGTATGATTCATTAATATTTCTCTTTTATCAACTCAGTTTTTACACAATTTTGTTCTAAGCAATAATACATATGAAATCACAGATCTGACACACTGATTATCCATCACATTAAAATGTTCAGTTCAGTTCAGTCACTCGGTCATGTCCGACTCTATGCGACCCCATGAATTGCAGCACACCAGGCCTCCCTGTCCATCACCAACTCTTGGAGTTCACTCAAACTCATGTGCATCGAGTCAGTGATGCCATCCAGCCATCTCATCCTCTGTCGTCCCCTTCTCCTCCTGCCCTCAATCCCTCCCAGCATCAGAGTCTTTTCCAATGAGTCCACTCTTTGCATGAGGTGGCCAAAGTACTGGAGTTTCAGCTTTAGCATCATTCCTTCCAAAGAAATCCCAGGGTTGATCTCCTTCAGAATGGACCGGATCTCCTTGCAGTCCAAGGGACTCGCAAGAGTCTTCTCTAACACCACAGTTCAAAAGCATCAATTCTTCGGCACTCAGCCTTCTTCACAGTCCAACTCTTCTCACATCCATACATGACCACAGGAAAAATCAAAGTCTTGACTAGACTGACCTTAGTCGGCAAAGTAATGTCTCTGCTTTTGAATATGCTGTCTAAGTTGGTCATAACTTTTCTTCCAAGGAGTAAGTGTCTTTTAATTTCATGGCTGCAATCACCATCTGCAGTGATTTTGGAGCCCAAAAAATAAAGCCTGACACTGTTTCCACTGTTTCCCCATCTATTTGCCATGAAGTGATGGAACCGGATGCCATGATCTTCGTTTTCTGAATGTTGGGCTTTAAGCCAACTTTTTCACTCTCCACTTTCACTTTCATCAAGAGGCTTTTTAGTTCCTCTTCACTTTCTGCCATCAGGGTGGTGTCATTTGCATATCTAAGGTTATTGATATTTCTCCCTGCGATCTTGATTCCAGCTTGTGTTTCATAGCCGCGCAGGCAGCTGTGACCAGCGCACTAAGCACAGCCAAGAAGAGCTACCCTACATCCAAGGTCAGGGGCAGAAGTCGGGAGGACCCCATGCCCAAAGGGCAGCGGCCAAGAGGAGTTACCCCACGTCCGAGGTCAGGGGCAGCAGCCAAGAGTGCCAGGCTGTGACGGCTCAGCAACTGCTGAGAGGAGCTACCCTGTGTCCGAGGTCAGGGGCAGCAGCTGGGGGGAGCCACCCCGCACCCGAGGCCAGGGGCAGCGGCCAGGAGGAGTAACACGACATCCAAGGAGCAGTGGCTGTGCGGGTGCAGGAGGGCCTAGAGGAGCTATCACACATTGAAGGTCAGGAAGGGCGGTGGTGAGGAGATAACCCTCGTCCAAGGTAAGGACCAGCAGCTGCGCTTTGTTGGAGCAGCCGTGAAGAGATACTCCACACCCAAGGTAAGAGAAACCCAAGTAAGATAGTAGGTGTTGCAAGAGGGCATCAGAGGGCAGACACACTGAAACCATACTCACAGAAAACTAGTCAGTCTAATCACACTAGGACCACAGCCTTGTCTAACTCAATGAAGCTAAGCCACATTAAAATAAATCCCTAACAGTTAACACCTTATATATTTATCTGTGTACTCCTTGACATCAGTGAGCTCACGTCTCACCAATTGTACACATTTCATATTTTTACAAACAGCTATACCTTGAGGTTGAAGAGAAAAATTCTACCTGGAAAAATGTTTTCACAGAAGAATAAAAAACCCAAAAACCCAAGCACAGTAGGAAAAAATGAACCCCAAAACCAAAGACTTGGTCATATTTAGTCAACTCTGTTCAAAAGAAAAGCTACTCCAAGCAGTGTTCATAGTTATAAAATGTTATTACCACAGTCCTTTCACTGCCAGCAAGCAGTGTTCATTGTTGCCTCCATAACAGCCACTGCATTAGGAAAGCTGTGTCCAGGGATGTCTTAACAGTTGGCAACTCCCTATCAGCAGGTTAAGGGCACACATTGCAAGAGCTCCTTAGGGCTGAAGAAATTTCAAGTACTGAAAATCAAGATGGCTTTGAGAAACCCTGTGGCCAAAGCCCTCAACAGTTGTTCTTACCACAATGCAAAAGCCCTTTTTCCCAAGACTATATCTTACAACGTCCCTCAACTACAAATGATAGCGTAATGACATTGGCTGCTAATTCAGTGGCTGTTGTAACACAGATGGGGCGATTAAGCTAATGAAATAACACAATGAGCTCACATTTAGCAGTCTTCTGATACTAAAGAAAAATCATGCTGAGAATTCCAGTTTAATTATGGGTTTCTATTAATCCCTTTTCAAATAAACAAATCCTCAGCCCAAGCTCTTTCTTGTCAACTGAATCATTTGGGTTTGACTTGAAGGAAATGGAGGGCAGGTAAAAATGTGCAGAGAAAATCTCTAGAAGAAACTATCAGAAAATATGTTTGGGGATGTTCTCATAACACAATCTAAAGAAGAATGTTCACGGAGCAGGCAGAGTATCAGCCAGACTCCCCTTGGGACACTTACAAGTCTGATGGCTCATAAATCCACATGTGTGCAGGAGGCGGATAGGTATCATCCCTGAGTGAACAGACAGAATGGGAGTCAGGAGGGAGGAATAGAGCCAGGGAAGACTTCTTGAGCTTTTTAGAAGTGGTTGTTTCTGCTCAGCTCTAGATGATGGTTACACGGGCACACTTTGAGGCTCTTTTAAGGCAAGCAAAGGATCATATTTTCTATATGAAAATCTCTCTTTGGAAATGTTATCATTGACTCCAAAAATTATTTAAAACATTAAAAAATAACATCAACAACAAAACCCACTGACTAAGCCAATCAGATCTGCTTTTGAATCAGACAGATCCCTATAACTGGAACATATGGGTTTGCCTCATATTATAGACACTTGAGTACCCTTGTGGCTCAGCTGGTAAAGAATCTGCCTGCAATGTGGGAGACCTGGGTTTAATCCCTGGGTTGGGAAGATCCCCTGGAGAAGGGAAAGGCTACCCACGCCAGTATTCTGGCCTGGAGAATTCCATGGACTGTAAAGTCCATGGGGTTGCAACGAGTTGGACACGACTGAGCAACTTTCACTTTCACTTTCTACAGCCTTGCTGCCCACTGAGATTCTAAATCATTGCAGAAGTGTACATTATTCTTAATTCACTTTTATACCCTTGCCACCTATAAAAGCTGGTTTTAGAAAAGGCAGAGGAACAAGAGATCAAATTGTCAACATCCTCTGGATCATCGAAAAAGCAAGAGAGTTCCAGAAAAACATCTCTTTCTGCTTTATTGACTATGCCAAAGCCTTTGACTGTGTGGATCACAGTAAACTGTGGAAAATTCCTCAAGAGACGGGAATACCAGACCACCTGACTGGCCTCTTGAGAAATCTGTATGCAGGTGAGGAAACAACTAGAACTTAGAAAAAGTTAGAACTGGACATGGAACAACAGACTGGTTCCAAATACGGAAAGGAGTACATCAAGGCTGTATGTTGTCACTCTGCTTGCTGCTGCTAAGTCGCTTCAGTCGTGTGCGACCTCATAGACAGCAGCCCACCAGGCTCCCTGTCCCTGGGATTCTCCAGGCAAGCACACTGGAGTGGGTTGCCATTTCCTTCTCCAAAGCATTAAAGTGAAAAGTGAAAGTGAAGTCGCTCAGTTGTGTCCGACTCTTAGCGATCCCATGGACTGCAGCCCACCAGGCTCCTCCGTCCATGATATTTTCCAGGCAAGAGTACTGGAGTGGGTGCCACTGCCTTCTCAGTCACCCTGCTTATTTAGCTTATATGCAGAGTACATCATGAGAAATACTGGGCTGGATGAAGCACAAGCTAGAATCAAGATTGCCAGGAGAAATATCAATAACCTCAGATATGCAGATGACACCACTGTTATGGCAGAAAGTGAAGAAGAACTACAGAGCCTCTTGATGAAAGTGAGAGAGGAGAGTGAAAAAGCTGGCTTAAAGCTCAATATTCAGAAACTAAGATCATGGCATCCAGTCCCATCACTTCATGGCAAATAGATGGGGAAACAGTGGAAACAGTGGCTGACTTTATTTTGGGGGGCTCCAAAATCACTGCAGATGGTGATTGCAGCCATGAAATTAAAAGACATTTACTCCTTAGAAGGAAAGTTATGACCAACCAAGACAGCATATTAAAAAACAGAGACATTACTTTGTCAACAAAAGTCCGTCTAGTCTAGGCTATGGTTTTTCCAGTAGTCATGTATGGATGTGAGACTTGGACTATAAAGAAAGGTGAGCGCCAAAGAACTGATGCTTTTGAACTCTGATGTTGGAGAAGACTCTTGAGAGTCCCTTGAGCTGCAAGGAGATCCAACCTAAAGGAGATCCATCCTAAAGGAGATCAGTCCTGGATGTTCATTGGAGGGACTGATCCTGAAGCTGAAACTGCAATACTTTGGCCACCTGATGCAAAGAACTGACTCATTTGAAAAGACTCTGATGCTGGGAAAGATTGAGGGCAGAAGGAGAAGGGGACAACAGAGGATGAGATGATTGGATGGTGTCACTGACTCAATACACATGAGTTTGGGTAAACTCTGGGAGTTGATGATGGACAGGGAAGCCTGGCGTGCTGTGGTCCGTGGGGTCGCAAAGAGTCAGACATGACTGAGTGACTGAACTGAGCTGAACACCTATAAAAAGGGCTTTCCAGGTGGTGCTAGTGATAAAGAACCTACCTTCCAGTGGAGGTAGACATAAGACACACAGGTTCAGTCCCTAGGTCAAGAAGATCCCCTGGAGGGTAGCATGGCAATCTACTCCAGTATTCTTGCCTGGAGAATCTCAAGGACAGTGGAGACTGCAGGCTGTGGTCCATAAGGTCGCAAAGAATCAGACATGACTGACACAACTCAGCACACGTGCAAGCACCTATAACAATATTTCATAGCCGGTATATATATAAAAAGCTACTTGATACTCAAAATAATTAAGTAGTTCCACAAAACAAGATGACAGAGTATAATGCTAATAGCTCGGCCTTCAGTCCTATCCAGGTCAACATTTGTGTCCATATTTATAGATGGACATCAATGGTAACATGATCACATTTGCAGATAAGAATTCAGAAAGGGAGTGAAAAATTACATGAATTCATTTTGTTGAAAGATGATATTATGCCAGTTTAAGAGTCTGATTCCAATTTTTCTCACCTAGAAGCTGGACCAGTGACTTAATGTCTCTTAGCACTTAGGCCTTCCCTGCCTTTGTGCACTGTTGCACACCAATTCCTTTGTCCAGAATGCTCATCCTTACCCTAATGCCCAGCAAACTCCTCCTCATCCTCATGACCCAGCCCAGAAGAAGCTTGCAGCCTCCTCCTAGAAGCCTTCCTGGACCCATCAGGGAAAGTAACTTCCTCCACCTCCTGAACTCCCATTAAATCATGCTTACACCAGTGACATTATTGTATTTCTACAACAAATTCAGTTTCTCTACTTCCCAGAGGTTACTTGGAAATCTAGACTCCATTTTATGTATCTTGATATACCTTGTGATTAACACAGTTTCAGGAAGAGTGCACTGTCCATAAATGACTGGTTTACAAAAAGAAGAAAATTCCCAATTTACATAATGAAATATAAGCATGGGAATGTACATGACAGTTGTGTAGAAAACAGCCTGTGCGCGCATGCTCAGTCACTCAGTCGTGTCTGACTCTGTGACCCTATAGACTGTAGCCCACCAGGATCCTCTGTCCAAGTGATTCTCCAGGCAAGGATATTAGAATGGGTTGCTGTGCCCTCCTCCAGAGGATCTTCTCAACCCAGGGATCAAACCTGCATCTCTTGCATTGCAGGTGGATTATTTACTGCTGAGCCACTGGGGAAGACCAGAAAACAGCACAAATGTGAATAAATGCAAGATTCTAGAAACCGAGATTGTATTCTTTTACAGAAAGTCTTCTGTGTTTTTTCAGATTGTTGGCTGACATAGAGTAGGGGCAATAATCAGGTTCAGACTGAAAATTAATAAATCCAATACAAATGAAACAGAGGGAAGAGCTCAAGAAGCACTTAACAAACTGTACTAACCTCTGCACAATTTTGAACAGCAAGAAGTTAATGATGAGATGGAGAAAGCTTATGTGAACTAAAAATAAGGAACATTACTAAAAATAAAAAGGAACCTGGATTCCTCCTTTGCAAATAGCCTTCCCTGGCTCTACTGGGACATTTGTGGGATCTTAAGCCACTCCAGTGTTCTTGCCTGGAGAATCCCAGGGCCAGCAGAGCCTGGTGGGCTGCCGTCTATGGGATTGCACTGTCGGACACGACTGCAGTGACTTAGCAGCAGCAGCAGTGGGATCTTAGTTCCCTGACCAGGGATTGAACCAGGGGCCTTATCAGTGGAAGTGCTGAATCCTAACCAGTGGACCCCCAGGGAATTCTCTTCTCTTTTTATATTACATGGCTCTGGAGTGGGCTGAAGTAGGATTAAAAAATTAGAAAGGGGTGGGGGAAGTCTAAACTGGCCAGTAAAATCTTAGGAGACTTTACTGATTTCTGATTCCATAGTACTTTCGGAGCTTGAATTGAGGCACCTCAGTGAGTTCAAAATACAAATTTGGAACAAGATTGTACAAGAAAAAGAAGACAGCATCTCCCGTAACATTCCATTCCTCTCCTGGTTTTCGCCCTTAACACAAGACTTGGCACATTTAATGCAGTCAGTAAAGGATTCCACTAATTCAGAAATGAAAACTAATTCTCGTATCATAAATAAATATCTTTTCTCATTATACACCTTTCTCTGTGTATTTTTCTCTTTTTTATTCCTTTTCTTCACACATTTCTTCTTCATTTTCTGGACAACCTCCTGGGCTATGAAGCTATGGGCTGGATAGCTATGTTTGCCAAGCTGGCTTCTAGTAATTCTCAAAAACACTCATGGGTCCTTCCAGAAAGTTCTCTCTTGAGTTAGTTCCTGTTGCAGGGCAGTATATTAGAGATGGTATTTCTAGAAGACAAGTTTCCTTCCTGGGATTCCTCTCCTGAATCTGGAATGGAAACTCGCTAAATAAGTTGTTGAACAAAGGAGACCCCTAACTCAGATGACTACATATGGGATATTTTTAAGATTTCCTTCAAAGAGTCATGAACTGATAGCAGGAAGACTTCTACATCCCCTCACTGCCATGGCCACTCTCATGCCCATGTCAAAGTCCCAGGCTCTCAGAAGATAAATGGGATACTCCCAGGGGTGTCCAATCCTTTCACCTCTAGAGAAGCCCCTGTATGTATAAGATTCATGTTTTGTGGATGTCAGAGATCCATTCAAGCCATCCATGCAGAGATGAGTACTGCTCTGTGACGCTACATGGACTGGAGGGCCCTTTGCTCCTTTGTATCACATCTGTAGAGATACTTGGCAGTGTCTACCCAGCCAGATTTTTTTTAATATATATTCTTCTGAAATCAGCTTGCTCTGTTTAACAAAGGTTTTTGCCAAAGAAGATACCCTAATATACTGTGCACCCCAGCTCCCTCTAAGAGGCAGCCTGAAATAAATGGAAACACTTGGCTTTTGAGGAAGACATTCCTGGTTCGGTCACTGTTAAGTGTGTGGGCTGCTGTCTGATCATCTTTAAAGTGAGAATAATACTATCTATCTTGTGGGTTCTCCTGAGGGTAAAATGAGTCAATTTAAGTAAAGTGCTTACCCTGCAGAAGTTGCTTGAAAATGAGAGCTTGCAATTTGCTCTAAAATTTTCTACATATGAAATGAAATTAGCCGTTCTTACTTGTATCTAATTTATCTAACACATATAAACAAGCATATGCTTTCTCCAGTATTAAAGGACCAGAACTTTGAAATAATAATGTTGACTTCCATATGCAGATATGTTACTGGACTCTCAATACAAGGAAACATCTCCTGGGCTTGTGGTTATGCTCTGATGAATAAAAGTCTCCCAGGCTTCCTTGGGGCCAGTGACACCAGATGCACCTAGACTTGGCATTGCCAACTCACAGCTTCCCTCCACCCCACAACATTCAGGAGCATTAATGCTCGGATTCTGGGAACCTTCATCATGTATGGGAGTGAACTGTCAACAGCTGAATACAAACAGTTTTGTGGCACTTTTGTTCCAGGATATACATTCCATTATTGATAGCAGTTAAAGACTGGAACAAGCTGTTGGATTATTTCTATGATTAAATAATTCCATGAATGAGGTGGAGGGTAAGAATAGGAGCAAAAAGACTAGGTAAGTGGCTGGTCTGATTGCTAGATCATTTCAACTTGATTTCAGAAATGATGAGAATGTGGTTTGGAGGGTATTTGGTATTTCAGGCATGGCATTACGATAGCAGGGCTTCCCTGGTAGATTAGGTGGTGAAGAATCAGCCTGCAGTGCAGGAGACCCAGCTTCCATTGCTGGGTTGGGAAGTTTCCCTGGAGAAGGGGATAGCTACCCACACCAGTTTTCTTGTCTGGAGAATCCCATGCACAGAGGAGTCTAGTGGGCTACAGTCCACAGGGTCGCAAAGAGTTGGAAATGACTGAGTGACTAATACACACATGTATTACAACAGAGAATCACGAATGATAGGGCCTTTTGGTTTGCTTCAGAAGACTGCATGTTCTAGGAGTGGAAATGGGGGGAGCAAGGAGAAATAATTTTAGGGTTAAAAACCAGTGATTTTATAGAAGTTGAATTTAATAAAATATTTTGGCGTTGCTGTTCAGTTGCTAATTCATGTCTGACTCTTTTCCAACCCCATGGACTATAGCCCACCAGGCTTCTCTGTCCATGGAATTTCCCAGGCAGGAATACTGGAGTGGGTTACCATTTCCTTCTCCAGGGGATCTTCCCAACCTAGGCAGGGATTGAACCTGCATCTCCTGTATTGGCAGGTGAATTCTTCACCACTGAGCTGCCAGAGAAGCTCACTAAAGTACATAGCACTGTAATATTAAGATAGCTTTGAGTTTTTTCTGTCTGAAGTTTCTTCTATTGAACCTAAATTTTCAATATGTAATTTATACCCAGTTTGGTAC
>SJYC01009290.1:0-39307 GCA_006408675.1 Madoqua kirkii
TAGCACTGTATATTAAGATAGCTTTGAGTTTTTTCTGTCTGAAGTTTCTTCTATTGAACCTAAATTTTCAATATGTAATTTATACCCAGTTTGGTACAAAATTTTCTTCTTTTCTTAAGTTAGACTCCTGAATGAATGTGTTGGCTTTAAAGAGAGAAATAAATATTTGAAAAGAGTAAACAGTTGAAAAATTAAAATATGAATAATTTACATGCTGACTGTCAGTTATTTTGTTGATTGCTAAATTATGTGTTCGTTGAATGCTGACTGTGTTTAAACATCTCCTTCAGTGTTGCTAAGGGAAACATCCTTACCTGACTTTTGTGTGTAGACTTTTGTTTATATTGTTCACAGTTTATTTTTGTTTTTTGAAAGAATAATAACTGTTATTGTTCATAAGTGTATATGTTAATTTTTAAATAAGAATGCAATAAAATAGGGCTTGCAAAGAAGAATAAGTTACCTAAAATCCCACTACCCAGAAACTACTTTTTTCAATGTTAGGTAAACTGAATTTCAAATATCCCTCTATTGAAATACATATAGATAGAGAGGGAGGTTAATAAGAGATAGAGACAGAGAACAAAGATTGGATTCATAAAGCACATACTATTTTGACTGAAAATATTAAACATAATCCTCCTTTAATTTGCAGAAATAAACTGGCAGTGAAATTAAAGAAGCCAGTGATGCAAATTCTCTCGGTTGTTCAGACTAAGTTTTTATTTAAGTGAGTTTAATACCAACCACCAGTGCTTATTTTATGCTTTCTTCTTTGCTGTTGTGTGTATTTTGATAGATTTCCTTGCTGGCAGAATCTCATCCTTCAGTAGTTTTCAAAAGAAACTAACACAGGTGCTTGATATTCAAAGTTATTGCCTACTCAAGAATGTATATTTGTTGCTTTTGTACTTTCTATTTGAAAGAATTCTTGTGGCATACTTTCAGAACATTTGAACCGTCTGTCTGCTGTTTTTGGACTTTGATAGTATTGCTTTGTATAAATCTGAGTTCAGCTTTTTTTTTTTTTTTTCCTACTGGGATGCTGGTTTGATATTTCCTTTATAACCATTGTGTTTTGAACTGAAACTCACAAATAGAGAACTCCACAACACACAGAACAAGTACTTATGTATCCCTCTCCCAGGGCAAGGAATAGAACGTTGTCAGTACTCTACATTATCATCTTGAGATTTGCAAAATTTTCACAACACAAGTGGCTTCTCATGGAGGGCTTACCTCTGTGTATCTTTGGCTTGTCCCAGATCTTGTGGCATGACTTCCTTTTCTACCTTACTCACCTTTCATTGCTGTCCAGCACACTTTTAAAAACTATTTTGTCCAGCTTTTCCATTAGTTATCGTCCGTGGAAGGGTTGTTCTGAATTACATACTCCACCACAAGCAGAAGTTGAATTCCCTAATGTAGCTCTTTAACTTTGAATTTCATGATTGTGGTAGGATTTGATTATGGTATTACTTATCTGAGGGAAGGGAAGGTCAATGCCCAGTTTATCTGTAAATTTAATTCTTTATGTATGGAAAATTTTCTTTTCAATTATCGAATTCTTATTGTCCATCTGTTCCTTCTATATTTATTACTATCTCTATAACCAACTTTTAATATCAACATATTCTGTATATATATATATACAGAAAAGTTTTTAAATTTTAGGTGTATTATGTGACATATTTGCACACACTTAGTACACCCATGCAATAAATGCTCAGTTGAAGAAATTCAAACTTCCCAAAAGCCTCTCTTGTGATCTTTGTCTCGTATCCACCCTCTCCAAAACTATCGCCTATTTTAACTTCTAACACCATAGGCAGACAGGGAAGCCTGACGTGCTGTAGTCCATGGGGTCGCAGAGTTAGACACGACTGATTAACTGGGCTGAACTGAACCATAGATTAGTTACATCTGATTGTGAACTTTCTGTAAATGGAATTATACTGTATATTATCTTTCGATTTCAAACTTTTTACCCAATGAAAAGTGAGTTTCATGCATGTTGCTTGTTTATTATTACTGCATAGTATTGCACTGTATAACTTTATTATGATTTCTTAACCTCTGCTTAATAGGGTTAGGTGTTTCCAGTTTAGCGCTATTTAGTGAAGGATGTTATGAACATTCTAATACATATCTTTTGGTGAACAGTTGTACATTTCTTTTGCATATTTTACTCAGAGTGGAATTGCTGGCTCATAGAATAGGCAGGTGTAGCTTTAGTAGATATCATGAAATAGTTTTCCAAAATGTTTGGACTATTTTGCATTCCCACGCACAGCATATGCTATGAGAGTTCCAGTTTTTCCACATTCTAACCCTCATTTGGTGATGGTTCTTTTTTGTCTTAATCATTCTGGTGAATGGGTTTGTAATCAACTTTATTTACTTTGATTTATGTTCCAGATTTCTAAGGGCTTAATTCTGTGCCACTCACTATAAGATCTCTCTTTTCTGGTGTCAATTCTTTCATCTGTAAATTAGATATGCTACCCTGAATGATGAAACAGCGGCAAGCACATTTCTAAACTTCATATTTCTCCCTTTCACATCTAAAATTCTCTTTATGAATTTCTCAAATAGTTTTTTGGTGTGTGTGCTCAATTATCATAATGCAAATTTCCTTCCAAGTAAACTCAGCGTATATTTTTCTGACTTCTTTCTCGAGACAAAGGAGATGATGAGTAACTCTGTAGCTTGACAGCATGCTGGCATCTGGTTGGATCATCCTGGAAACACGGATCACCCAGTATCATCAAATGAACTTTTAGGTGCACCTTTAACTGAAATCTGACCTGAAAAAATGGCTGGCAAGAGCAGAGTGTCAGTGTTGGAGTTTGAATGCAGCCTGCTGTGACTACCTCTCATTTTCTTTCTCTTCTTATTATAGCAGGCAGCACTTTGGTTTCCTGAATACTTAGGTGCATGGGGCTGTGTGCAGTATTTCATACCTTCTTGTTAACCTTCACTGAGAAGCTGTGTAAATAAAACACAACTCAGCTATAGAGAGACCCTGTTTGAAGCTCCAGAGGGCTGTGTGATGATTATCCTACGGCTCCTTTTCAAACTGGAAGAATGCCTCCCAAAGGCAAGCAATCAATCTGCTCCTTGGCACATCCTGGAGCCCTGGGGTTGCACGATGTCAGGAAATTGCTGCCCCTTTGTTCCTTGGCTGAAAATGGCTCTGCCCGTTTCTGTTTACTTGCATTTATGTTACTTTCTGAGCTCAGTCATCACTGATACTGCTGCTGATCATACTAACAACAAAGAAGAATCTACCAAGTGTTTGCTTTGTCTGTGTTTCTTGTTTAAAATTTTTTGTGTATTTATTTTTGGCTTTCGCTATTGCTTGAGGGCTTTCTCTGGTTGTGGTGTGGGGGCTTCTCATTGCAGCGGCCTTGCAGAACACAGGCTCTCGAGTGCACGGGCTTCAGTATTTGCAGTGCTCATGCTTAGTTGCCCAACGGCATGTGGTTTGTTCTGGACCAGGGAGTGAACCCATATCCCCTGCGTTGGCAAGCAGATTCTTAACCACTGGACCACTAGGGGAGTCTTGCCTGTTTTTAAGTAGCAAAATGTATTTAGTGATCTTGTTTGTGCCTGAAACAAGGAATATTCGTGACGTAGTGTCACGAGACTTCATTCATAGGGATTCGTTTCTAGCGATAATTTTGAATGATGAGCTTTAAAGACAGAGAGATTTTAGTTCCTAACTACCTGTTCTCTGTATGAAAAAATGTCTCACTACCCAAGACCAGAGAGGAGGTAAAACTTTTCATTAACCCTTCTAGTTATTTGAATGCTAGTTGCTCTTTGACTTGACCTACCCGTGTTTGCCCTATCTTGTCCCCTTAGCCAAGTTGGAGAAATGGGCTCTGTCAAGGATTAATGGGCTTAGCATCAGCATACACCTCAGGAGCATCTCTGTTAGAAGGACATGGAGGATGAAATATTTGTGCCCTCTAATGATACTGGAGCTTTCCTCCTGAAGCATCTGTGCTAAATACCCATTTGAGAATTTCTTGCAAACCTTCGAGACTTGAATCAATAGTGTCTCTTGAAATCCCTCAGGGGTAAGAATATGCAAGCCCTGGCTTCCTTAGCCTGGCAGTCTAACAGCCTCAGTGGGGGGAATGGATGGGAAAAATAGCCCTGCACGTCGCTTGTGCAGGCCCAGCTTTACCAGGCAATGTCTGGGCATCATGGGGCGATCTTGGAAACTGATCTGGATGTTTCAAAGCTGGGATGAAGCTGAGTATCTGAGTGTCCAGGGGCTGAGGCTCAAGGGAGCAAGGTGGGCTTTGTCTAGCTGTGAATAGGCTGTGTGACTTTGGAAGAAGGATGAGAACACAGACACAGAAAGCAAATCAGGCTTCACGTGAAACGTTTGGCAGTGTCAACACCCACACTTTTGACATGTGGGGGTGCTGCTCCTGACCTCACCGGAGAGAGTATAAAAGAGAATATCTCTCTGGCTACATCCTTGAGCTGTGTTTTTTTTTTCCCCTTTCCTATTAACCATGCTGGAGAAGGCAATGGCAACCCACTCCAGTACTCTTGCCTGGGAAATCCCATGGATGGAGGGGCCTGGTAGGCTGCAGTCTATGGGGTCGTGAAGAGTTGGACATGACTGAGCGACTTCACTTTCAATCTTCACTTTCATGCATTGGAGAAGGAAATGGCAACCCACTCCAGTGTTCTTGCCTGGAGAATCCCAGGGATGGAGGAGCCTGGTGGGCTGCTATCTATGGGGTCACACGGAGTCGGACACGACTGAAGTGACTTAGCAGCAGCAGCAGCATTAACCAGGCAGCATTCGGAAACACATGTCTAACTTCTCAATTCTTCCTGCTTCTTGAACATGGGTGTAGGGCGGGCCATCAAAACCTGCTGCAGGAGAGAGGAATGCATCTAAACTCTTTAAGAGGTGGGTTTTATTGTGCTTTGATGAAACCTGCATGGAACACCTGTGCCTCATTCAGTCTTTATCATATCTCTTGGTTTTCATATTGACTACTCTGCATACGCCGTAAAACAATTAAGGAGAGACTGGTATGCAAAGCAGTTCTTGACAGAGTACTTAGGGGCTTTTGGAACCAGGCCATAGCAGAATGATAACACCTGATGTCTGCCGGTAGCGTGATGCAGGTGAGATGGACCAGGGCCAGCGTGGGCTTCTCCTAAACTGCCAGGCTACCTGCCACAGTAGATTCTGTGGGAGTAGCTGCCCCACGAGGTCACAAGTGTGTGAGGATGGCTCTTCACTCACAATGTTCACTCCCAAGATGCCCACTGACATCCGAAATATATTTAAGCATTGTTTTGCTGATACTATGACCGTAGGCTGATTGAGCAGGTGAGCACAACTTTCAGACCATAAAAAGGGGAAGAGAGGATGCCTGAGAAATCTTAACTGCTTCCTAACAAGGGCAGTGGATTAAACTTGGTTTCAAAATTCCTGTGTGACTATCCCAGGGCTGACTTAAAATATTTCTTCCTTTAAAAGAGACATATTTTTATGCCTTGCTGGAGAAAAAAAATCATATAGTTCTTTTGGATCTGTTTTTTAGTAAGCGAGTGGGGAGCAAGTGTGTTCTGGCTCCTCATCTGTCTGCCCTCATGGATAGCTGGTCTTCCTCTGTAGGAAGGAGAGAGAATTTTTCCATGGAATAATGCTTTGCAAAACCCTGTCTCGGCAGCATGCTTCAAGAAGGCCAGATTTACATCTTCTCTTTGGCAAGACATAGTCTTTGCCACTCTTTCCAAAATCAGATCCAGGGCAGTCACTAGGGTCTGGCAGACAGTTGGCCAGGACCTCATGTCACGGGAGAGTCTGTTGAGTTCCCACCTCTGACGGATGAGGTGGCTCAGCCGGGAACAGCAGAAGGAAGTTCTTGGAGGGGAGGCTTCAGTTCAGGCAGCCCAGAGAAGTAGCCAGCATGAGCCACTAAAAGTGAAGGTGTGGCTCTGGATGTGGAAAAGAGCTGATAGACATGTCACAGTACTATTACACGTTCGATTATTCAGAGACTCAGGCCAGCCACAGTTGCTCATTCATGTATTACCACTGGAGACCTATAGGCGCCAGGATATAAAGCAAAAGTCGCTGCCCCTAGGAGCGCAACCTGTCACCAAGTCTTAAGTTCACTCTGGTATTTAAATTAGCTTTCACCTGTCTTTCTGAATTTCTTGAGCTTGCCTCCCTGTGCTGCCCACGTGCCGCTGCCTTCACGGGGAAGATGAGAGCTCACCACATTTTACCCATTCTGAGCATAGGGACTGTGCTGGACTGCCGCTGTCTGTAGGATTGAGAAGCTGATGAACATGCCTCCAGAGATAGTATTTATTGATTTACTTTTTGGCCTTTGTTGGTTTCTTACGGTCACTTTTTAGTCTCTTTGGCTTCAGACTGCACACATGCCGTATGCATACACACATGTACACATGCATATACACATGTGTACGCGAGCAGTTGTACAGACACTTGAGTGTGCACCCCCACTCCGATTTTAATTGGCGTTTCTCATATTTTACCTTTGTCTTGTAGGATAATAGAAGATAAAGATATTTAGGAGAATTAAACCTCTCTGTCATATGTAAATGTACAAAACTAGGATAACTTGAAATCTAACTATACAAGTTTACAAGTAGAAACTCCTAAACAAATGGAAGAATAAAGTTTAAAAAATAAGGGGATAGACATATAAATACATGCAATTTTAAACAAAAGGGAACAGAGTTGATAGTAGAAGAAATAAATTATATGAAAAAAGTAAATGTGCAAAAGGAAATAGTCTAAATTTGCTGATGATATAGATCCAAACAAGAATATAATAATCACAAAACTTTAGGTAATTAATCACACATAGTTGGACAAAATAAAAAGAGGGAAAACTTGAAACTCAAATAGTAGGAGGCAATATTTTAAATATGTTTAAAATATTTAAATCATAAAGAGAGATTATGAGAATAAAGAGAAATCAATAATTAGATTGACAGGCTTTTTTTAATGGTTGTATTTTGAATCTGTCTCTTATACACATCTCACATGGTGTACAAATACACACCAGTAAACGTACATAAATGTATAAGTATATGTGTTATGTATAGACTGTGAAAGGATACAAAGAAACTGAATACATGTTCCTTTTAGAAAAGAAACTAGTGCCTAAAAGACAAATATTAGAGAAAGATATTTTTTTCAGTGGATACACATCACTAAGTTTGAGTATATGTATATATAATTTATGTATTTGTTTTTGGCTGTGCTGAGTCTTCATTGCTGCGCAGGCTTTTCCCTAGTTGCAGTGAGTCGGGGCTACTCTCTAGCTGTAGTGTGTGGCTTCTTATTGCAGAGGCTTCTCCTGTTGCAACGCAGGGGCTCCAAAGAACTCAGCTTGAGCGGTTTCCAACTGCTGGATCCTTAGTTGCCATTCTCAGGCTCTAGAGCACAAGCTCAATACTTGTGACCCAAGGGCTTAAGTTGCTCCACAGCATGTCGGATCTTCCTGGAGCCGAGATCGATCTGTGTTACCTGCATTGGCAGGTGAATTCTTTACCACTGAAGCCACCAGAGAAGCCCCTTGAGTTTTTATTTTTACCATATGCGCCGCTCTAGCAGAGGCAGAGACACAAGCGATAGAGACAGACCCTCATAGAGAAGCTTGCTCTCGGAGTGGAAAAGAGAAGCGCTCTCCTGAGCTCTCTCCCGCCTCCGCTGGTCCTCTTCCATCTTCTCTCCACTGCTGGAGGCGCACGATTAACAAGGGATGCTCAATAGCTGTGTCCGTTGCTGCCTTTCTCTGTTTTGAAAAACTGTGACTATGCCACAGCAGAAGGTAGAATGAGACAGAGTTTGGAGCCAGGTCGCTGAGGAAAGGTGAAAATCTTGTACTTTGGCAGCTGGTCTGTTTTAAGATATTTAAATACTATGGGTCTATTTCTCTGTTGTTCCCCTTCGAGCTCAAAAAGGCTTTTAAAAGATAACGCCGGTCTCAGCCTTGCTAAACAGAGCCAAAGGGTTAATTTGCTCTATTGAGCTGACTCGCGGGGACCCCCTGCCGGCTTGTGCAAGAGAGGCGCCTCAGCCGGAAAAGAGGGTGGAGCCGCCAAAAGAAAGGCTGCCAGCCAGGATCACAGATTTAGAAGAACCGTTCTTGAACAAAAGAGCTCCAGGACTCAGCATCACCCTGGGGCTTCCTGAAGTAGATGCTGCCCCACTCCCACCCCCAAGCGCTGCGAACCTGCGAAGATTCCCCAGGAGAAAGGGGTACCAAGGAAAAGCTGGGAAAGAAGCAGGTGTCTGCCTAGGATGTCACGGGGCCCCTGCGCTCATCTGGCAGGAAGGGCAATCACACCTGCCCGAGACAGCATGCATAACCCTTCTCCCGTCGTGCACCCACGTCTCCTCACCCCACTCCCTGTCACACGAGGCGCCTCAAGAGTGAGAGAGACAGTGGGCCGGGTCAGTAAGGGGTGCAAATTCGGGAGAGGAGTCTAACCAGAGGGAGCACCACCGAAGGCACCCCAGTTAAGGTGCTGGTGTGCTGAGATCCTCAGGGCGTCCATGAGGGCCTGGTGACCTGGGAGGCCAGCTGATGACTGATGACTCTGCTGGTTCAGCTCCCAAGCCATTTGGATATACCAGGACCAGATCCTAGACCTCTAAAGAGAGTCAGAGGGCCAGGACCCCAGAGAGACCATTTACTGGGTGATGAGTTTTCAGAGGTGGACGTACCAGTTATTCCTTCAGGCACCTGGTAGGCTTGGCGCTGCATGTCATTTATCCCTTGCAAGCTCTGGTGAAAGAAGGTATTGAGGGACTTGCAGACCCTAGAGACCACCCCTCTGTGCTTCATCATCACATGGTGTACTAACTGGACCCACGTGGGGCTGGACCTGGACCTGGGGCTCTCCTGTGGATAATGGGGAATCTGGGGACTGGGAGAAAACAGTCTGATGTAGCAGCAGAAACCTGGAGAAGCGTCCGTGTGATGACTATGTTTTCCGTGAAGGACACACTGTGACGATCAGTCTCTTTCCAGAGACAAGGTGTCTGCCCTCCTGGTTAAGAAATGTAGTGCTGCAAGTTGTCAAACTCTCAAAGGGAGTTTTCTGACGCTCCCTCTTCTGCATCAGCTCACTCACTTGGCCACACCCTCTTCTACTTGACCCATCTCCTTTCTTTCCTTCTCTGGGGCTTCCCCTTCCTGTATTGCCATCTGGCCCAGCTCTTTTTCCCCTGACTTTTTGACCACATGGGATCTTAGTTCCTCCACCAGGGATCCAACCAGCAACCCCTGCAGTAGAATCGCAGGAGTCTTAACCACTGCACCACCAGGCAAGTCCGTGGCCCAGCACATTTCTGATCATAGTGAGGGAGTCTAGATTTCTTCGAAGAACTGAGGTGGGGGAAGCTGTCACACACGTAAAGGGCCAAATTCCCCCCTCCCTCTAGACCTGGTGCAGAGGTCCCATCTTATCCCAAAGGATCTATGATCCTCACCTAACCCCTCTTCAGTAATTGCCATAACTTACATTGTAAAGTGCTGCAGGGATTACAAAGCATTTCCTCCCAATCTGATCCTTACCACCACCTTATGAGTTAAAGCAAGCATTTTTACAACTGCATTTTATAAAGAGATAAATGACTCTCTGACGTTTGTGAGCTGCCCAAAGTCAGCTAAAAAGTGAGAGAGAGCCTAGAATAATGATGAACTCTTCACATTCAATAAAGTTGCCCACCAATAGAAACCTGCCTCGTGCTGCAAACTAAGAAAGCCTGACCAGTCTTCGCTTCCTCTCATGCTCACCTAGACTTATTTCTAACTACCTCACTCACCCCCTTACCCACTCTTCTACCCAGGACCACAGAAGGGTCACAGCTGTTACCACCCCTTGAGCGAGAGTCCTCTCCTCCACAGTCTTGATCTCTTGTGTGCAGCCCCCTGTGCTTGGCCCCGGGCTGAGGTTCTCATAGTTAAGGTTTCTGGACTCCCCAGATAATCATCCTCCTCTCCCTGAGCCTCTTTGTTGCCACAGGTTATATGGGAAAGGAGTCTGATTGTTCATGTCATTTGGAAGGGCAGCGGTAAAGAGGAAGAGAGCCTAATTAGAAGCATAAATCCTTTGGCCAAATGCAACCCAGTCTGAGCAACAAGTCAGCCTCTAGACCAATTGTCCTCTCCCCTAAATAGCCCTGGAGATCTCTAATTTGAGGCCAGGAAATCAATGGATCTAGAGAAAAGAATATTCATAGATTCCCGGTGAGGAAGAGGCTCTCAGAGATAGCTGGAAGGAAGGGAAAAGGGCATGAGGATGGAAAGTATCAAGAGGAAGATCTGAGATCTGAGGAAAAGAACTGATTGACTACATGGGCAATCCTGCTCCCTCTAATGCCCTCCCAGGCTCCATGAAGAAAAGCCCTAGTACTCTTCTCCATGAGAGCCAGAGCTTTGGTTTTGAGACTCTTTCTTCACAGTCCACACTCCGGGTCAGCTCTCCCTTAACGCACTGCAGCCTGGTTGCTGGGTCATCCCTTCACTCAGCCAAGTCTGCTTTTCTATTAGTTGGTTCTTTCAACCTGACCACTCAGCCCTGATTGGCCCCATTCTTAGATTCAGGGCTTCTCCTGTGGTCCAGACCCCATTCTGATCTGCCACAGGCCTATAGACAAGAATCCTTATCCCTCATCTGGAAAACTGAAGTAAAGGATACACTTTCACTTACGATACATGTTGCATAGCTCTTGCTAAGTAAATCTTTACCAAATGAAATGGAGCCACCAGCTAAGTGAAAGGAAAGTGCTCGAGTCCCTAAAACAGGCCTCTCAGCCATCCAGCCATTTACAGTGTGATGGGGTGATGACAAGGCTTCTCCTGTTTGTAGAGCTCTTTCTTGGTCTCCCAGATTTCTGTTCGGGCATCTACAGGGTCACTGCTTGAGAGTACTTTCTCATAGGTCTGCATGCCTTTGGGACCTGCAATTATCACCCTATTCAGCTTGTTCTTGTTTTGGAGGAGGTGGAACATAAAAACAAGCTATATGTTGACTCTTTCTAGTGCTGCAAAACTTTACCCTCTCCAAGCCGTTAACTTTTCCTTTAGGTTATAATTCTCAGACTTTCAGTCATGTCTGCTGCCTCTGGCTCTTCTAAAAGGTCTCCCATCTCACCCTTGTCCACTTCCCTGGTGGCTCAGACAGTAAAGAATCTGCCTGCAATGCACGAGACCAAAGTTCAATCCCTGGGTTGGGAAGATCTCCCAGAGAGAAAATGACAACAGCACTCCAGCATTCTTGCCTAGAGAATTCCATGGACAGAGGATCCTGGTGGGCTACAGTTCATAGGGTTGGCAAAGAGTCGGACACAGCTGAGCAACTAACACACGCATCTCACTCTCGGCAATGCTGGTGAGCAGAAAGAAGTCCATCCTTCTTCAGAGACAATTAGCCTATATTCCCATCACTTCCTCCTATACTGTGGCCTGACTCTGCTCTACCAAGGCATCAGGAGCCTCTTGCCAGATTAAACTGCCATGGGAAGGGAAAGGATCATGTGAGTCTTGACTGTCTTGTGCCCTGTGGCTCCAGCTTTCCTACTTAAGAAGTCGCCTCTGCTTCCTATTAGGGACTTAGGGATCACTGAAGTCCTGCATTATGCTTAAGGGACCCAGGGAATGCAGTTCATGCTTGCCAGCTGCTTCTACAGGGGAGTTTGTAGCCAAGGTGGCCTATTTGCCTCTGTCTATCCCAGAGAACTGAAGGGTTGAATGTTTATCTCTAGGTAGAAAACAAAAACCAGAGTCAAGGGAAAGAAAATAAAAATCAAAGTCAAGGGAAAGTCAAATGTAAAAATTTTTTCTAATGTCAGCCTTGAGAATGGTTACATAACTTCCTGAAATCCTTTCTAGGCCTACTCTCTGGTCATGTTGAATCAAGGACAGCCAACTCCAGGTCCTAGTCTGGCTCTGCCTGGAACACATGATTTTCTGGGGTAATTGTTTATCCTCTCAGATTCAATGTGGTGACATCTTCAGCAGGAAAACTTTCCGGTCCCTTGCCATACACTTCCCAGACCTTCGGTTGGGCTCATCTTCCCCCATTCACACCTATATTATGATGACTGGATTATTGGTTTTTTTTCCCCAGCAAACTGACAATTCTAAAGGGCACAATGTGAAGTGAAAGTCGTTCAGTTGTGTCCGACTCTTTGCGACCCTATGGATAGTCCATGGAATTCTCCAGGCCAGAATATTGGAGTGGGTAGCCTTGCCCTTCTTCAGGGGGTCTTCCCAAGCCAGGGATTGAACCCAAGTCTCCCTCATTGCAGACGGTTCAGAAGAGCACAATATGCAACACTAATCTCTGATGTTTCTCTCTTGAATGTTATCACACAAGGACTCTATAAATGTTTATAGAATAGCAAAACTGGGATCAATGGATCGAAGGACTCAAAACACTCCTTTTGGCTCCTGGTACATTGCAAATTGCCCTCCAAAAAATTAACACCTATTTATAATGCTATCTGCTGTGGAATATAAGTTTCACTGCAACTTTGCCGGTTATAAGGAAAAAATCATCCTAATTTTGAGGGGGTTTTCTGTTTGTTTTTGTTTTTGCTTTTTGGACGCACTGTCAGGCATGAGGGGATCTTAGTTTCCCTGCCAGAGATGGAGCCCATCCCCACTGCAGTGGAAATACAGAGTCTTAACCGCTGAACTGCCAGGCAAGTCCCTATTCTATTAACATGCTTTTCTTTACTAGTGAAGTTAGTTTCCCCGATGTTTATCTGACTAACCATGACCTTCTATTGTGAACTGTCCCTTTATATCTTAGTAATCACTTTCTCTGACAACTTACCAAAGCTACAGCCAAATTTCTTTCTCCCCTTAAGCAGGGAGTCACAGGCCCAATCTTGTAATTGAATAAAGGGTTTGTTTCCCAACTTCCATAGATCCGTATCAATGGGCCTCAGAGGGTAGTTTACAACCTAAGTCTGTTACAAGGCCCAGGGCAGTTAAGATTCTCCACATTACGGACTTTATTTTCTTGGTAGGAGTTGCATCATTAAAAAAAGTCAGAGAATACCAGAAAAACACCTACTTCTGCTTTATTGACTACATCAATGCCTTTGACTGTGTGGATCACAACAAACTGGAAAATTCTTAAAGAGATGGGAATACCAGACCACCTGACCTGCCTCCTGAGAAATTTATATGCAGATCAAGAAGCAACAGAACTGGACATGGAACAACAGACTGATTCCAAAAAGGCAAAGGAGTACGTCAAGGCTGCATATTGTCACCCTGCTTATTTAACTTCTATGTAGAGTACATCATACAAAATGCCAGGCTGGATGAAGCACAAGCTGGAATCAAGATTGCCAGGAGAAATATCAAAGGCCTCAGATACGCAGATGACACCACACTTATGGCAGAAAGCAAAGAACTAAAAAGCCTCTTGATGAAAGTGAAAGAGGAGAGTGAAAATATTGGTTTAAAACTAAACATTCAGAAAACTAAGATCATAGCATCTGCTTCATGATCAGGTCAAATAGATGGGGAAACAATGGAAACAGTAACAGACTTTATTTTGGGGGGCTCCAAAATCACTATAGATGGTAACTGCAGACATAAAATTAAAAGATGCTTGATCCTTGGAAGAAAAGCTATGACCAACCTAGACAGCATATTAAAAAGCAGAGACATCGTTTTGCCAACAAAAGTTCATCTAGTCAAAGATATGGTTGTTGTTCCAGTAGTCATGTATGGATGTGATAGTTGGGCTATAAAGAAAGCTAAACAGAAGAATTGATGCTTTTGCACTGTGGTGTTGGAGAAGACTCTTGAGAGTCCCTTGGACTGCAAGGAGATCCAACTAGTCCATCCTAAAGGAAATCAGTCCTGAATATTCATTGGAAGGACTGATGCTGAAGCTGAAACTCCAATACTTTGGCCACTGATGTGAAGAACTGACCCACTGAAAAAGACTCTGATGCTGAGAAAGATAGAAGGTGGGAGGAGAAGGGGACAATAGAGGACAGATTGTTGGATGACATCACCGACTCTATGGACATGAGTTTGAGTAAGCTCTAGGAGTTGGTGATGAACAGGGAAGCCTGGCATGCTGTGGTCCATGGGGCTGCAAAGAGTCAAACATGACTGAGGGACTCATCTGAACTGAACTGAGAAGCTACAGATAAGAAATACAGTCTGGGACTTCCCTGATGATACAGTCAGTAAGAATCCACTTGCCGATGCACGGGACATGGGTTCAATCCCTGGTCTAGGAAGATTTCACATGCCTTGGGGCAACTAACCTCACGTGCTGCAACTACTGAAGCTGGTGAGCCTAGAACCTGTGCTCTGCAATCAGAGAACCCACTGCAAGAAGTCCTCAAGCAGCAACGAAGACCCAGCACAACTATAAATAAATAAATAGAATTATATTTTTAAATCTTAAAAAAAGAAAGAAATATAGTCTGACAGTTTTCAGCAGATGCCTAAACTTTCTGGAAAAGCACAAGAAAAAGATCCATCCTGTCTGTCCCTTGAAATTTGCCAAGTCCGTTCTCTAGAACGTCTTCTCTTAAACATCTAGATGGAGAGGGAAAGCAAGAGTACAAAGCAGGTAATACTGCCAGAGCACAGGTCAAGGGCATGCCCACCCTGAAAACTTCTTAGCCAGATTTACAATCAGCTGTTTAAGTTGTTGTCATGTAAGTTTCAAGGACAGTCTTTTTCTCCAAAAAATGTGGTCTGAGATTCTACTCCCTCCTTATACCTCCCTGAAAGTGGCCTCTCCCATTTCCTCTAATAGATGATTAGGGAAAGAATGTTTCTGCCATGGTGACAATGATTTTTCACAGTACATGATAGGAAGCATTAAGGAATTTGGCATGGAACAGTCTCACCCACCATTCAGACTTTGAAGCCTGCTCCAGTTCATTTCAAAGTTCACACATACTGCCAGTCTCCATTTTGCTTTTGTTTAATCACCAAGTCATATCTGACTCTTTTGCCACCCGATGGACTGTATCCCTCCGGGCTCCTCTGTCCATGGGATTTCCCAGGCAAGAATACTGGAGTGGGTTGCCATTTCCTTCTCCAGGGGATCTTCCTGACCAAGGGATCAAACCTACGTCTTCTGCATTGCAGGTGGATTCTTTACCATCTGACCCAACGGTTTACTTAGTCCTGCCTGACTCTTTGTGATCCCACGAACTGCAGGACGCCAAGCTTCCCCGTCCTTCACCATCTCCCGGAGCTTGCTCAAACTCATGCTCATTGAGTTGGTGATGCCATCCAACCATCTCGTCTTCTGCTGTCCCCTTCATCTCCTGTCTTCAATTCTCCCCAGCATCATGGTCTTTTCTGATGAGTCAGCTCTTTGCGTCAGGTGGCCAAAGTGTTGGAGCTTCAGTTTCAGCATCAGTTCCTCTAATGAATATTCAGGATTGATTTACTTTAGGACTGACTGGTTTGATCTCCTTGCAGTCCAAGGGGCTCTCAAGAGTCTTCAGCACCACACAAAAGCATCAGTTCTTCGACGTTCAGCTTTCTTTATAGTCCAACTCTTGCATACATACATGACTACTGGAAAAACCATAGCTTTGACTATATAAACCTTTCTTGGCAAAGTAATGTCTCTGCATTTTAATATACTGTCTAAGTTCATCATAGCTTTTATTCCAAGAAACGAGCATCTTTTAATTTTGTGGCTACAGTCACCATCTGAGCCACCAGTTTAGGCCAGAACTGTTTATCCCTTGATCTCTAAAGAAGCAGCATTCTTTCAGTCTGAACTCTGGGCCCCGCCTTCATGGCTCAAGTAGAAACTACTCTCCGTATGCCCATACAAAGTCAACTCCAAGAGTTCATCTGTATTTTGTTTAGAGAACATTTCTAAACTACTTTCTTCTTGGCTGACAATTCTAAACTTCCTACCCTGAAAATATTCTCCCTCTGATCTGTCCTCATTGTCCTCCTCCTCACTCTAAAGAAATCCTTCTTAAAAAAAAAAAATTACCAACTATAGAGGATCCAGAGAGTCAGCAACACATCTCTTTCAGGAACTCATCCAATTCACTCAAAAATTTTTTGATCAGATACTTACTGGGAATCTGCTATGACTATATACCTGCTATGACTATATACCTTCAGTACTTAGGACTTTGCCTACGTGCTGAAGGTACAGCCAGAGCTACCCATTGGCCCAAGAAAGAGGAGTCCCTTTCCTGGGTCTCACACTTAAGAAAATCTCATATGTAACTAATATAGACAAATACATAAGTTTACTATAGAATACAGAGGTGCCTCTGTCACTTGGGATCCTCTGCAACCTACAATCATTCTGAACTTCTGCTCCCAGGACTGACATGGCTGTAAGCCAGGGGGAAACACCTCCCACATCTCTTGTGCAAACCCTTAAAGGTGACTGTGTCTAAGTGACAAGACTGCTTGTAGATTGTGCCTCCGCCAGACATTGCTTCCAAGTACATGGGAGGACTAGGCAGCAGAAGCATATAGGTTAAAAAAATTTTTTGTCAAATTCTTCCTCTCAGAGAGCATGAATGGAATACATTTTAAAATCATATTTGATTTATCTATTGTTGGCTGTGTTGGGTCTTCGTTGCTGCAGACTGTTCTCCAGCTGCAGAGAGTGGGGGCCATTCGAGCTGCAGACTGCAGACTTCTCCTGGCGGTGGCTTCTCTTGTTGCAGAGCATGTTCTGTAGGACACACAGGCTGCAGTTCGTGGGGCCCGTGGGCACAGTACTTGTGGTTCCCTGACTCTGGAGCACAGGTTCAGTACTTGTGGCGCACAGACTTATTTGCTCCACAGCATGTGGAATCTTCCCAGGTCAAGGACTGAACCCACATCTCCCGCATCAGCAGGCAGATTCTTTACCACTGAGCCACAAGGGTAACCCTCGAAATACATTTCTATACTATGACGTTTCATAGTACCAAGCACCTATTTTCTTTTTTCCCTTCATGTTTCAATGCATAGTTCTGAAGGTACTCAAAAATTAACACAATATTCTAACAGTTATACATTGCAGCCAAGGCACAGTTTGCAATAGCCAACAATGTCGTTACTCTTAAATCTGTATATATGTAGGTTAGGACAGCATGTGTGAACTTGATACTAATTCTTTATAATTCTCTGTGTATCTAGATACTGCTTTAAGATATAGTAACAAAGTTTCAATATAAGGTATACAGTACTTTATATAATAAAATAATCCTTAATACAATATAATAATGTTAATTTAACATATGCAACCCCATTATAGTGTGAGAACATGATACATAAAACCAACAATTCATTTCCAAATCTAACTATTACTTTACGAACTATATCGACAATACCAGTTGCTATGGACTTAATATGGACAAAATATTTTCAAATTAAATTCATTTTTAAAAACCAATAACTATAATTCAAGAAAGTCTGGCTAATTTGACATCTATTGCTGTCCAGAGGACATAAATTATGTAAAAATGTGGACAGAGATTTTGCTGAAATGAAGGCAAAAAAATTTTTTTCAGCTATGCCTTTAGAAGGTCAGTCTTTGTGCCCTGCTTCCTTTAAACAGACGACAGTCCACATTGCATTGATTCTCTGATGTTTTCAACTCCAGTATTCTTGCCAGGACTTTGGAAAGAACATGATTATATGGAAGTTAAAGAGCTATTTCTGGTATGAAGGATGTATATGCCTATAGTAAGAAAGTTTGAGGAGTATACTAGACTCTGGGGCTCTCCATATGCTTCTGGGTCACTGATGCTATCAGCATTTGATGACAATTAACAGAGGCTGGAGAGTTCATGCATGGGTGGGTCATGCATTTTTTTGCTTCCTCCCATCCCAGGGGCCTTTAGATTGCCCTTTTCCTCTGCTTTCAGCCATCCTTCCAAAGATCATTTCCTTTTCCTTTCCCAAGATTCTTATCAACCGGGAATGGAACCACCTTCAGTTCAGTTCAGTTGCTCAGTCTTGTCCGGCTCTTCTCAACCCCATGGACTGCAGCACACCAGGCTTGTATACAACCACATTGGATAAGAGCTAGAACAGAGCCAGAGAATGCTGCATATAGAGAATACTGGGGTCAAGAAAAGAAACAATCTTGTTCATTTACAAAAAGCTCTGAATCCCCAGAAAGGAGCCAGAGAGGACCTCTATGAGAACAGATGAATGTAATTTCCAAATGAGCTAGAAATGAGGAAGAACAGAATAAGAAAGGACAGGAGGGACAGCTGAGTTAGCTGAGGCGTGGTGACGAGAAGTCAGATTCAGGATTGACTTAGGAAGGGAAAAGAAAATTAGGAAGAGCCCTGCCAAACACAGGGGCCACTGCATCCCCATGGCATTCCCTGGAGTGTGCAGGACCAACAAAGCAGAGAGGTGAGTCAAGGACAGCAAAGCCCCTCTCCCTTGCTCCCAGCAGACAGCATCTCTCCCTCTACCTAACTCTTGGGTTTCTTATAGATGCAGAGACATCTGTAGGAGAGAGACACACCATCCATTCACACTCCATCTCCATGACAGATACATACACATGCTCTAGAGACAGGAAGACAAAAGTACAGCCATTTTAGAAAAGGACTATTGAATGGTCTTGGGAAGCTAAAAGACAAAGGCTCTAGGGGCCTTAGTTCCAGAGACAAAAATCAGGCTCACAGCAGTAAAAGATTACCTTTATCTCTGTTACACTAATGAGTATACTTAGTTGCCGCAAGACAAGAAACTCAACTATAAATTTTAACCTTATCTGTCTGGTGCTTTCTTACAGAAAGTTATCATGTACTTCTATTCTCTCACAGAAGCACTCCTATTCCTGATAGCTATCTTGGAGCCACTTGCTGCAGATCAAACAAGTTTCATGATTTCTGGAGATTATTGGTGATCACCAGACAAACCTTCCCTTTTGTTACAAAAACAACTTGCCCCTTCTACTCAGGGAACTGACACTTTTCCCCTCATCTTCTTCTTTATGCACAAGCTATCTTTTTCAATAAAAATTTTTGCTTCCCTAAAAGTCTTTTTTTGCTGTTGTTCATACATCTTTATAACTTATTTTTTAAATTGAAGTATAGTTGATTTATAATATCATGTTAGTTTCAGATACACAGCACAGTGATTCAGTTATACAAGTATCTATCGATCTATCTATATTTCTTTTCAGATTATTTTCCCTTAAAGTTACTGCAAGGTATTGAGTAGAGTTCCATGAGCTATATAGTAGGGCCTTGTTAGTCGCCTAAGAGTCTTGTGGAAGCGATTACTCATTTTTGTGGTATTGCTGTCCGACAAGGTGGAAAGGGCCCTATAATACCCCCATATACGTACACATAGCTGTATGTACTCCCTCTTCCAAAGATTACCCTGATAATAGCATTATCTTTGTAGGTAAATGTACTGAGAAGACCTACCTTCCCTTCCAAAATGAACAACAGCTATTGCCAGTCAAGCCTGATGCTGGTTGGAGAGCTTTGCTTGTTTTGCTACAGCTTAAAAATACCAGGGCTTCTTGTGGATTTTTATGGTGTTCCCAAGGTTAAGAATCTGCCTTGCAGTATAGGGGACACAGGTTTGATCATGTGGTTGGACCCCACATGCCACTTGGCATGGACAAAAAAATAATAATAATGAATATTTAATTATAAAGAAACAAACGTAAAGATTTCCTTTAGGCTGATGACCAGGAAAGGAACTCAGTTCCCTTGAAGGAATCTGCCCAGCCCAGGATGTGGTCCTCAGTTGATGAAAAGATTGAGTAACAGTAGGAGACTGCTTATAACTCTAAAGCACATGGGACAAGTCAGATGGATGTCAGCCAACTAATATTGGACACACATGGTGATTTGTGAGACTTCGTGTTCAGTCGCTCAATCATGTCTGATTTTTGCAACCCCTATGGACTGTAGTCCACCAGACTTCTCTGTAGGGGATTTCCCAGGCACGAGTACTGGAGTGGATTGCCATTTCTTCCTCCAGGGGATCTTCTCAAGGGCTCAAAGCCATGTCTCCTGCATTGGTAGGCAGATTCTTTACAACTGAGCCATCTGGGAAGCGATTTGTTTAGGTATTTTTAAAAGGATGCTCACCCTTACTGAAATGAATTGTTTTGACCAAGAGCTTTTACTTCACCTTGTCAAATTATAAACATATTTTTAAATCTCATAAATATATGTATGTAAATCTTATTTTTAAATCTGCCTTTGAGAGAAAATTTTAAAAGTAGAATTGTGTTTATATCTGAAATAAGTAACGCAAACATCCAGTTTTTGTGGAAGAACTGATGAGGATCTAGGGTCAGGTTCCCAGCTGTCTGCACGAACCCTCAATCCCTGGTAGGAGTTTTAGCATACAAGCCTGGGAAGCCACACCATCTCTGAATATTGAGCAGTCGAGATCCAGTATCCCTTTACTTCTAATGTAGAGAGCTGAATTGGATTTCCTGCAGACCATGACCACTAGTTTTTGAAGGGACTCAGCCTTCTTGTGCAAAAGTGAGGAAGAAAATCTTGCAGGTGGAGGTCACTGATATGCAGCAGTCACTAGGCAGCAGTGAAATGCATGAAAACACTGGCATGATGAAGACACTGTTTCTACGTTGATGTCTCTGTTCCTGTTTTCCTATACTACATATTCGCTTACTCCCCATTTAGCTAATTGACAGAAATAAATGTAAATGATGCATTAATCAAGTGAATGTGGTGTGTCATAAATATGTTCTCTCAGGATTGCCTGTACTTTGAAATCCTGAAGCCTCAATCTTATTACTCAGAATAAAACACATATCCTTTCTTATAGTTCTTGGCCTGCTGAATTCTTCAAAGTCCTAAGAAAGATGTAAAGAAATCTATTCTAACTCAATTTGGTCAATCCAGTGAATCTTTATCACTGTTAGAGAATTTTCTTGGTCTTGCCTTCCCTCCCTGGGGCAAGAATCACTCTGAGCCCAGAGTCACATTTAAATTATATTCCAGCAACACAGGAGTTGAACCAGTAGAAATGTACCATGTCTACTTGTTGAATATCTAACTTGGTCCCCAAATCCGTTAATAGGCCCTATTAACCTGAAAGGGTCCCAAATCTCTATTTTAGAATACATATTTTTTTTAATAACTCCCCCTTTCCATGCTGTAGAAAGTACAGTTTTCAAAGCACAGTCAAATGCCAAAAACCTAAATATCTAAACATTAGAACAAGGTGTTAATTCAGTTGGCAGTGATACCATCCTTAACCACAGCAGGGAAGAAAAGGATGATGCTAGAGATTCCTAGAGAATTAACTTAAAACATACTGAGATTCCAAAAATGAATATAAAGCACAAGACACAGAATCAATAATCAAAGATAGAAGAAATATTTCTTTGGCAGGAGGTAGGGAACTGGTTTTAGAAATAGGTAGACCTCATAGATTCTCACCATAGGCAATTCCCATCATTGCTTTTAAAAAGAATGTCTAAAACATAACAAAAGAACAGCATTCTGAAAATTCCTAAGTAGGAAAAGTAGACCACTAATAGAGGGACATATTTTGTTGCTCTAAGTCACTAAGTCCTCTCCAACTCTTGCAACCCCATGGACTGTAGCCTGCCAGGCTCCTCTGCCCATAGGCAAGAACACTGGAGTGGGCTGCCATGTCCATTTCCCAGGCAGAAACACTGGAGTGGGTTCCACTGCCCTAGTGCAGGAGATCTTCCCAACCCAGGGATCAAACCTGCATCTCCTGCACTGGCCAGTGTATTCTCTACCACTGAGCCAGCTGGGAAGCCCAAAAGAGGAGTACAGACAATAATAATCCATGTCATTCCACTGAAAAAATAAAAATTACCATGTGGACACCAAGAGAATGAGACTTTAGTTAACTTTTTATTCTTCAGTTTAGTTCAGTCACTCAGTCGTATCTGACTCTTTGCGACCCATGAACTGCAGCACACCAGGCCTCCCTGTCCATCACCAACTCTTGGAGTTCACTCAAATTCAGGTCCATCGAGTCGATGATGCCATCCAGACATCTCATCCTCGGTCGTCCCCTTCTCCTCCTGCCCCCAATCCCTCCCAGCATCAGAGTCTTTTCCAATGAGTCAGCTCTTTGCATGAGGTGGCCAAAGTACTGGAGTCAGCTTTAACATCATTCCTTCCAAAGAACACCCAGAACTAATCTCCTTTAGAATGGACTGGCTGGATTTCTTTGCAGTCCAAGGGACTCTCAGGAATCTTCTCCAACACCACAGTTCAAAAGCATCAATTCTTTGGCACTCAGATTCCTTATATGAAGACAACAGAGTCATTCTTAGAATACTATACTTATTTAACTGACATTTCTTTCTGAGTGCTTTTGATGTAACAAGCACTATTCTAAGTGCTATGCAGATAGTGGTGAGCAAATCAGACAGCCACCTGCATTTTAGAAATTTTGTCCCATGATGCTGAAAGCTCAGCCTCTCTGTAACCAGTGCCAAATCAAATCTCAAAGTTCTAAAGTGGAAAAGAATATCTTTATTGCTCTGCCAGGCAAAGGGAGACACAGTGAGTTCCTGCCCTCAAAAACTATGTGTCCTAACCAAGAAGGATTTCATGAGAAGTTTTATAGCAATGGTTCAAGGCTTGGGTCCCGAACAAGATTAGAGTGTGTGCAGGGCCTGGTTCAAAATTGGGAAAGGAGTATGTCAAGTATTGTCATCCGATAATTTAATTTATATGCAGAGTATGCAAAATGCATGCAAAATGCAAAATGCCGGGCTGAATGAAGCTGGGTTTTCTATTTTTTGCTGTGCTTGTGGGAACTTAGTTCCCCAACTAGGTATCAAACCTGGGCCCTCAGCAATGAGAGAACAGAGTCCTAACCACTGGACAACCAAGGAATTCCCTGAAGAACAAGCTGGAATTAAGATTGCCAGGAGAAATATCAGCAACCTCAGATATGCAGATGATACCACTATAAGGGCAGAAAGTGAGGAGGAACTAAACAGTCTCTTGACGAGGGTGAAAGAGGGGAGTGAAAAAGCTGGCTTAAAACTCAACATTCAGAAAACTAAGATCGTGGCATCGTCCCATGGCAAATAGAAGGGGAAAAAGTGGAAACAATGACAGATTTTAATTTCTTAGGCTCCAAATTCACTGTGGATGGTGACTGCAGCTGTGAAATTAAAAGACACTTACTCCTTGGAAGGAAAGCCATGACAAACCTAAAGAGTGTATTAAGAAGGAGGTCCATATGTTGCAGAAAGGAGGAACCCTCCAGGGTCTGAGAGTTGGCTCTTGTCTAACACTCAGAAATGAATTGTCTGAGGAGACACACTGTCTGAGGAGACACCCCTTATTGGGAAGGGGTGCCCAGGTGGAGAGCAGTAGGGTACGGGAACCCCTGCTCTGCCACATGGCTCTAAGTTTTGCATTTTATGGTAATGGGATTAGTTTCTGGGTTGTCTTTGACCAATCATTCTGACTCAGAGTCCTTCATGGTGGCACATGCATCGCTCAACCAAGATGGATGCCAGCCAGAAGGATTCTGGGAGGTGATCTGATATGTAGTGTCTCCTTTTGACCTTTCCCAAACTCTTTTGGTTAGTGGTGGCTCATTTGTTCCATGTTCGTTACCAGGACCTCCTGTCAGAAAACAACTCACGCAAATGGTTACCATGGTGCCTGGCCAGGATGGGCAGTTTCAGTCAGTGTACTTCCCCTAGTAAAAGCTATGGTTTTTCCAGGAATCACGTACAAATGTGAGAGTTGGACCATAAAGAAGGCTGAGTGTCAAAGAATTGATGCTTTCAAACTATGGTGCTGGAGAAGACTCTTGAGAGTTCCTTGGACAGCAAGAAGATCAAACCAGTCAATCCTAAAGGAAATCAGCCCTGAATATTCATTGGAAGGACCGATGCTAAAGCTGAAGCCCAGTACTTTTAGCCACCTAATGCAAAGAGCCAGCTCATTGGCAAAGACCCTGAGGCTGTGAAAGATTGAAGGCAGGAGGAGAAAGGGGCAACAGAGTATGAGATTTTGGGGCTGGATGGCATCGCTGACTCAATGGACATGAGTCTGAGCAAGCTCTGGGAGATGGTGAAGGACAGGGAAGTTTGGAGCACTGCAGCCCATAGGGTCACAAAGAGACACAACTGGGCGACTGAACAACACAACAAAGGCGTGCACTCCCTTAATCTTGTCTCAAATGGTCAGTCTCCTAATCTTGAGACCAGCGTCTCTGGTCCTGTTAATATTGATTGCTTCAGGGGGTTTCTCGACTGCTCCTCCTTTGGTTAGCAATTGTTTAAATCTGCCATTTGGACCTAAAGGAAGACATGGGGCTGGAATCTTGCCTACAAGAAATGGGAGACAGAAAATGCCTCCATGCCTAGGAGCCCCACAGGGTTTCACTCAGTTTACCTACACATCTTAGATATTTCTCAAACTAATTCAGCAGGGCATATTTTAACTATTGAGGCAATTAAATACCGCAGTGAGATCCCACTTTCATTACCATCATAACCAGGGACAGTGCAAGAGGAAGAAGGACACCGCCTTTGGCACCAAGACTATGGCTTGAGACCTCCTACGTGGCCTGCATCAGTGAACTGTGTGCAGATAAATTATTTATCAAATCTGAGGAAGACAGAAGTCACATATCTAGTGCAGTAATCATCAGGTGGCTCTACTGGTTTGATAAGTAAAATCAAAGATACGGAGGGTTATAACCAAGGAGAAGTAGCTAAACTACCACATTCTATTTTTAACCATAGTTCATAAGAACTCTCCTAATTTCTTTTGAAGTTATTTCAACAGTATCACTTACTTCTAAAGGAAAACAAAGGACTAATGTGAAGCATTAATTGGTATTGATGCCAAAATCTTGGCTCTCCATGCACGGATGTCAAACATAAATATAGAGACAGAGTTATAGAGGAAAAAGATAAAGTGGCTTTATTTCCCTGCCAGATAAAGAAGGAACACAGTAGGTTAGCACCTCAAACACTGTGCTCTCCTCCCTGGGGAATAGGGAGAAGTCTTACAATCAAGTAGGTGATAAGGATCAAGGCAGTGACAGGTTTGCATTCTTCTAATGGGTTGGTAGTGAGGTAAGGATGCGTCAACACCATTAGCCTTCCAGTTCCAACTGGTCTGAGGTCTACATGCTTCTTATCTGGGCAGCATACCATTTTGTTGATAGTTAATTTCTTCCTCTGGGAGGGGGTTTCAGTATCTGTAAAACAACTCAAAGATATTATTGTGTGTATCCTCTGATAGGGAACCAGGACCCTGCCCCAAGGCTGCATTATTGTTTCTCTTGACTATTTCTCCCTTGTCTTGCATCTTCTCCCTTCCCTAATCAGTAACTGCTGAATCTGGCCATTGGAACTCAGGGAAGTTCATGGAGGCTGAATGAAGGCTATTTCCTATAATCAAAGAAATGGGAGACACAGAAAGGCTTTCTACCCAGGAGTCCCATAGGGCCCTGCTCAGCATCAGTACTTGTTATTGTTTAGTGGCTAGGTTACTCACTCCAGTGTTCTTGCTTGGAAAATCCCAGGGACAGGGGAGGCTGGTGGGCTGCAATCTCTGGGGCCGCACAGAGTTGGACATGACTGAAGCGACTTAGCAGCAGCAGCAGCAGTGCAAGCTGAAATCAAGATTGCCAGGAGAAATATCAACAACCTCAGATATGCAGATGACACCACCCTATGGAAGAAAATGAAGAGGAACTAAAAAGCCTCTTGATGAAAGCCAAGAGGAGAGTGAAAAAGTTGACTTAAAGCTCAACATTCAGAAAACTAAGATCATGGCATCTAGTCCCCTCACTTTATGGCAAATAGATGGGGAAATAGTGGAAACAGTGTCAGACTTTACTTTTTTGGGCTCCAAAATCACTGCAGATGGTGACTGCCACCATAAAATTTAAAGACACATACTCCTTGGAAGGAAAATTATGACCAACCTAGATAGCATATTGAAAAGCAGAGATATTGCTTTGCCAACAAAGGACCATCTAGTCAAGGCTATGGTTTTTCCAGTGGTCATGTATGAATGTGAGAGTAGGACTGTGAAGAAAGCTGAGTGCCGAAGAATTGATGCTTTTGAGCTGTTGTTCTGGAGAAGACTCTTCAGAGTCCCTTGGACTTCAGGGAGATCTAACCAGTCCATCCTAAAGGAAACCAGTCCTGGGTATTCATTGGAAGGACTGATGCTGAGGCTAAAACTCCAATATTTTGGCCAGCTCATGTGAAGAGTTGGCTCATTTGAAAAAACCCTGATGCTGGGAGGAATTGGGGGCAGGAGGAGAAGGGGATAACAGAGGATGAGATGGCTGGATGGCATCACCAGATGCACCTGAGTTTGGGTGAACTCCGGGAGTTGGTGATGGAAAGGGAGGCCTGGCGTGCTGCAATTCATGGGGTCACAAAGAGTCAGACATGACTGAGCGACTGAACTAAACTGAGTGGCTAAGTTTTGTCCAACTCTGCTGACAAGGGAAGGAAAGAAAAAGGAAGGGAAGGGAAGAGGAAGGGAGGGGAGGAGAGGGGAAAGCTACAGGCTGGCTCTCTAAGGGCACAGATGAAACAACAGTTGGAGGGAACATTCTGAAAAGATAGGGTACCATCCTTCAGGATGCAGTTTACATATTGAATCAGAAAATTATAAATGATACCCCAATAGGATGATTACATAGGTCTGATAACCAAGGAGTAGAAGCAGGAATGGTTTCCTTTACCATCACTCCTTCTAACCCATGGAAATTTCATGTTTTCATCTCTGTAATGCTGGGCTCTGTCAAGCATTACAAAGGTTCAGGTCCCCAAAGAGGATGCACTCTTGACAAGGGATATATCGAGGGTCTCCCTGAACTACAATCTACAGCTGCTGCCATGACACTTTGGATTTCTTAGGTCTAGGGAACAGAAGATGAGGAGTTACCGTACTGCTAGGGCTGCTGCTAAGTCACTTCAGTCGTTTCTGACTCTGTGCGACCCCATAGACATCAACCCACCAGGCTCCCCCGTCACTGGGATTCTCCAGGCAAGAACACTGGAGTGGGTTGCCATTTCCTTCTCCAATGCATGAAAGTGAAAAGTGAAAGTGAAGTCGCTCAGCGACCCTCAGTGACCCCATGGACTGCAGCCCACCAGACTCCTCCATCCATGGGATTTTCCAGGCAAGAGTACCGGAGTGGGGTGCCATTGCCTTCTCTGCTGTCAGGGCTAAGCAACACTAATTAGAAAGAAGAGGTAGGACTCTTTTTTACACAATGAGAGCAGAGAAGAATTAATGCAGAACCGAAATGATCTACTTGGGTGCTTCCCAGCATTCCCACGTAACTGTGAGTCTATATGTACTACAACGTCAGCTAGAGAAAGATATGACTATCAAGGGTTTGGACCATTAAGGATAGAGGGTCTGGGTCCTAATACCAGACAAGCCACTATGACAGCTGAGGGAAGGGGGAATGAGAATGAATGTAAAGGAAGGAGAGGACAGCTGCAGCCCTGAAATCAACTGCAGTAACAGTGACTCTATTTTCCCTCTCCTTCTTCTAAATTTCTCTTCAAAAACGGAGTCCCATACAAAGCTTGAAAGAATTGTCTCTTGAACCTATCTGTCAAAGCAGATCTGTGTGGTTCTAGGGCAAGTGTGAAAATGCACTACTCAGATCTCCTGCTGTGGTAATCATAATTAACTGATGACCCCAACTGCCAGCCTGTGAATCTGCTATACTTCTTATGGGCTGCTCTCAGACAATAACTGAGTGTAGCTTGGATAGTAAATCAGGCCTGTTTCTCAGGAAGCACAACTTCTCTGATAGCCACGTTGAGCTCAAAGACTCTCCATTAGCCTGGCTGAAACTTTTTAGAACTGTGCCTACCCAATCTGTTTTCTTTCCCTCCGTCTTTCACAGAGGTCAGACCTGCATCGCAGGCTGTGATGAGTTGTGAATTAACTTTTATTTGGGGGCAAAATGAGAACTTAGAGGCCAGGAGACAGCATCTGAAGAGGCACGAGGCAAGGTCCGTATATATGTGATTTTGGTGAAGGAGGGGGAGTACACGCAATCAAACACAAATTTTTGCAAAAGGTTGCTGCTAGTCACATGAAGGTTACTGCTAGTCATGAGGAGCACATATCACCATGAAAGATGTTGGTGCTTTTCTAGATACAGAAGATGCAAAAATCGGGCTCATAAAAATCATCTCCTGAAAATATATGGACTTTTCTGCCAGTTTTTCCCAGAGCATAAAGTGCCTCATTCCTGATCTCCACCCTGAAATCCTTTCAGAGGATGGTACAGGTCAGCAGCTACAGCAGGTCATAATTTAATCCTCATAAATGGAAATGGTGGTGGTGGTTTAGTTGCTAAGTTGTGTCCAACTCTTGCAACTCCATGGACAGTAGCCTCCCAGGCTCCTCTGTCCATGGGATTCGCCAGGAAAGATTCCAAGAGTGGGCTGCCATTCCCTTCTCCAGGGTATCTTCCCAACCCAGGAATCGAGCCCAGGTCTCCTGCATTGCAGGCAGATTCTTTACCAACTGAGCTACCAGGGAAACCCACAGATAGAAAGTACCAATTTGTCATCAGCATTTGACAAACTGGCACTTGCTAACTTGCATTCTAAGTACCAATACTACCAGGAGAGCATATGTTTAAAGGTGAAGATCAGACTTAGATTGCCAAGGTTTAGAACTTGTTCTCACCTAACAAGCTCTTGGATCTCAAGCCACACTACCTGTCACATAAGGTCCTCATGGTAGCTATTTACCTGGTTTGAAAGTACTGGTTTAATATTAAGAGAAACTAACAAGTAAGAAACATTAAATCTATTATCTGCGGAAATCTATTTGGTCGCCTAAATCTGGCTTCCCTTGTTCATCTTCCCATTACTGCAGTCTCTCCTGGAGAAAGAAATGGCAACCCACTCCAGTACTCTTGCCTGGAGAATCCCATGGAGGGAGGAGCATGGGGGTCGCAAAGACTCGGACACGACCGAGCGACTTTACTTTTCTTTACTCCATTTCACACAGGAGGTAAAAACTCCAAGACTTAAGTGTTCTCCAGAAGGTAAAACAAACACTGGTAGTTAATACAAACACAAATTCTTTGCCGTCCTGTGACACGTTTCTGGGGAACCCAGCATAGGGCCAGCCCAACCTACCCAACCCCGCCCCTCCGATTTCTGGAGGCAGAAACAAATCCCTACGCAGCGTGGAAGTCTCCTAGCTTCCGGATAGCTACGCTTGACTTGAGGTGCACAAACGGCCTCCAAGGCGATTTACAGATCGGTTGTTTATTGGCTACTAGCAAGCACTCGCTCTCCGCATTGGCTGTTACTGCCCGGCGCCAATGTTCGCGCAGGACGTTCGCTGCAGCTAGTGAGAGTGACAGACACTGCACTTAAGTTTCCGGTTCCGGTTCACCGCTGGCGCCATGGCGACCGCTGGAGGGTCGCGGTATCTGCTTACAATAGGCAGATGGCGCCGCAGCTTTGGAACAGCTTCCCAGTTCCGAGTGAGTACCTGTTTTCCTTGCTTTGGAAAGAGGCTTTGGATCTCAAGAACAGCTCCTCTCCGAGGAGGTGCGCTTTCGGCAGTTCCTCCTTTAGCCTCCCGCAGCCACCCTCTGTGCCCCCCATTAGCTTTTCTTTTTCTGCAGGCGCTTGCTGCCCTCGTGCCCGGCGTATCCCACGTAGATAACAAGTCCGATTTCCTGGGGAAGAGGCCCCATCGCCGGCACCCTGGCATCCTGCAGCTGTCATGCGTGCGGCTGCCGCCAGGATTGGTTGAAGCCGCGCGGTTACTGCTGCTAGGTGAGTAAAGGTGGGAAATGGAAGCTCAAGAAGCGGAGATTGAGCCCTGCGTACAAGTGATTCCTCTTTGCATTTTTGGTCCATAGAGAGCTCGATGCCCAATATGGAGAAACAGGTGCAAGCCCTAACCAATTATCTCTGGAGCCGGCATTTACCTGTAGAGCCAGAGGAGCTACAAAGGCGGGCTGTTCTTCTTGAGAAAAAAATCCTGGAAAACGCAGGTAGGTCTTAAAAATAAAGAGTAAGCCAAATAGAAAGAGCAGAGGGAAATGAAGAGCGAGTAATAATTCTGCAGCCTCTTAAATAGATACTGCAATTTCTTATTTGACTTTCTAACCAGAGTAGTTATTCATAATGTTGCCTTTCTAAAAGAAGATAAGTAATTTTAGAGATTGCCTACTAAATTCAGGGCTTTTGTAAAGCCTGTCAATGAGTGCTTCAGTCTACTGTTGAAGTTTAGATCTTTGTTTTTTCCCCAAGTCCACTGGATTAAAACCATCTAAGTTTTTGTTCAGGTCAAATAAAGTCCCTCTCCAATACCACAGGGAAAGGAGAATTAGTTTGTCAAGTTGTTTTCATGATTGTGAGTTCCTTCCTATTAAGAGGCCTGCCTTTTGTTCATCTTATATTCCCTGAACTTCTTGTAGTACCTGGTTCGTAGTAGGCACTCCATAGGTAAAATAGTACTGAACTGAGCACGATTGTAAGACAAGTTTTTCAAGCCCCTTTCCTTCCTATAGGAACTTTGGAAACATCACATTATTAAATTTGGGGGAAGTGAAGAAATCTACAAAGTACTGTCTTTATCCTATCCTTTAACTTTTTATTACACTTGCTTTTAATACAGAACAAAACCTGTGAGATAGAGTTGGTTGAACTGAATGAACTGCTGTTAGAGGCAATATAGTATCTGATATACTGTGGTGGTGGTGGTGATTATTATTCTTACCTGAATGTCTTCTCTAGTTTGGCTTCTCTCTTAAGCATTTTCCATGTGGGAATTGGTAGGGAATGGCAGGCAGTAAATTCAGATATCGTATCTGAGCCCTGTTCTTCCTAGGTCCTTACTTCTAGTCCTTGTTCTTACCCCAGACTCATGTCAGACAGAGAAACATCATGAAGAAGTCCTGCGTGCCTTGCGCAGAACTACCTATCATTGGCAAGAACTGAGGTAAGGGAGACTAGAAGGGCTGCAGAAGAAGGAAAAGTTTGGCTTTTGAGAAGGAGAGTTGGGGAAGTATAATTACACCATTTAGTGTTTGAAAAGGCAATCTGGTTTGTAAGCCTCCCTAAGACTTGTCTGTGTTGATCAGTGAAAGGGTTGAGCTGGAAGAGCCCTTTGCAAAGATTTCATTTCCTAAAAGTCTGGAGGGTAGCTGCAGGATAGAGGGTAATTCCCAGTGGTATGTCTGATTTTTCTGGCAGCTACAATGAGGGACTGAGCCTGGTGTATATGGCAGCAAGACTGGATGGTGGCTTTGCAGCAGTTTCCAGAGCTTTCCATGAGGTAAAATTCCCTCAACTTCCAGCCAGAAACTTTACTATCAGATCCCTTTTTCATAAAGTAATCTGGGGCAAGATTCTGGAGACATTACATGTACATTTTTTTCTAGAGGTTCTCTTTTTTCCTCTGAAAGGAATTTTTGACCCAAAAAAGGTTTAGAATCACTGTTTTAAGAGCGTTCTATTCTATAAGGCATTTACACTGAATCTTAAAGACATTCACGTCTCATTTCCTGTTGCAGTCCCCTAATTCATGTTTACCAAGACCCTAAATAAGTATCTGTCTTCCCCACTGTGGGGTATTGCATATTTCTTCAGATCCAAGCTCGCCTTCCAGAGTTCCAGCCACAAACCTTAATGGACTTTGGCTCGGGTACTGGCTCTGTCACCTGGTGAGTATCTTTCTCAGTCTGTCAGTTCCAACTCGAGAGAGCTAGAGCTAGTTTATGCCACGTCAATATCAAGAGACTGGAGAACCAAAGGAACAAGAGGAAAATTGTGAATTGATGTGTTTCTTCCCTCAGATTAGACAGGTCATGAGAAGGTATATAAATTAGGGTCAGAACTTAAAGAAATGTCAAGTGAAAAACCCCACGTTTAGAAGGATAAAAAAGGGAAAGGAATTTGGTCTCAGACAGGGATTTACCTATCATCAAGATTTTTTTATGTGTGTTCACATAGTTTTTGAGTCTTCTTAAGAGTTGTAGATGAAACAAGAAAATAAGATTGCTAGTTTTTCCAACTATTTTAACAAAGCTCTCTGTTTCCCCAAGGTTGGGTTAGGGACAGAGGGGTCTCTTGTAGGGATAACTTTGTCATAAGAACTGATGATTTATTTTTTGCCCCTTTAGGGCTGCTCATAGTACTTGGGGCCAGAGCCTACGTGAGTATATGTGTGTGGACAGCTCAGCTGCCATGTTGGAATTGGCAGAAAAGCTGCTGAAAGGTGAGGACAAAATGTAAGGAAGGGCTTTTCAAAAGTTGAAGGTGTTTGCAAAGCAAAGGAGTACCAGAAAGGGTCTTTTATTGGGAAATAGAGGAGAGGCCTAAAAGTTAAAGATGGGTCTGATGCAATGACCCTGTTGAAGATGCTGGAGGCCTCTGTTGGACTATGGATGGCTAGGGTAAGAATAATAGGACAAATGACCCAATATTCCCCCTGCCCTTTTTTTTTAGTTGTCTACTCTGTTGCATCTCATCTTCAGCTAGCATTTTGTCCCTTCAGTTTATACCTACACTCATAGTTGCCACATCTCTACTTTTCTCCACAGGTGGTTCAGGATCTGGGGTGCCTTGTGTTCCAGGTGTCTTTTTCAGACAGTTTCTACCTGTATCACCCAAGGCAAGTGGCAGTGTTTAAAGTATGCCAGATGTGGAGTATGCAGATGGAAAACTGTGGCCCTGGCTTTACAACCTAGCATTGAATGTTAGAAAGTAAAAGAAAGCAGAAGAAATTTAGTGGGATAGACCTTTTTGTACTCTTTAAAAGACAGAGATGTCAGGTCAGTCATTCTCCTCGTCTTGTGCACCAGGTGCAATTCGATGTGGTGGTAGCAGCCTTTTCTCTCAGTGAACTGCCCAGCAAGGCCGACCGCACTGATGTGGTCCAAACCTTATGGCGCAAGACAGGTCGTTTTCTGGTAAGTGGAAGCCCCTTTTTCCCTTCAAGTTTTTAAGCAGCTTCATGGGTTTGTTTCATGCCTTTCTTTGTCCCCATTGGAGCTTGTCTTCAGTTTTAACCATTTTCATCCTGCATAGATCCCTTTGTCCCTCTTTTCAGGTCTCCATCTGCATCATATATGTAATACCCGTTTCATTTAGCATCCCTATTCTATTTGGGATTGCTCTTGCAGAGCTACTGGCATTCATGTTTTCATGTAATTCAAGGCTTCTTACTTTCCCTTTTGTAATCAGGTATTGGTAGAGAATGGAACAAAAGCTGGGCACTCACTTCTCATGGACGCCAGGGACCTGGTCCTTAACGTAAGGTTCTATCTCCTTCTTTCAACTTACCCTCCTTTCCCCACTTATTCTCACCAGTTCTTGGCACTCCCTTGAAAACTGAAGGGACTGGCATATAGTAATAAGGATGACTCTGGAGATAGTAGGCACATGAAGTCATGATAAAGGGTAGTAGTTGGCAAACTCCAGCCTGTGGATCAGATCCAGCCTGCCACCTGTTTTTACATGAGCGTGCTTATTTGTGCATCTATAACCGTGTGTCTGTGGCTATAGGTCTGTTGCCTGTGGCTGTTTTCACCATTACAGATAGCAGTAGGCAACAGATTTTGCCTAGTCTCTGGATCTTTAAAAAAAAATTTTTTTTGCCAGCCCCTGATCCAGGGCACTTCTGAACTAACAACCTTATCTGTTTAGGACCGTATGATCCAGTGTATAAGCGCAAATTTCATTGCCTTGAAATGGGATTTTTTTTTGAGAGTGAAGGTTACTAACAAGGGAGAGTACCATACTATATGCCAAGTTTCTGCCTTTCTCTTGCTGCAAAGAGAAAGTTCTTTGTTTGGAGTATTAGAGAAACAGCCAGCTTAATTCAAAGAACATAGTTAATCATTACCAGAATTGAATGTTAAAGGAATCCTCAGTTTATTGAGTGCAGAGGTTGAGTTAGAACAGACCCCTCAGCCCAGCCTAAAATTTTTTTCATTTCCCTTGATTTCAGAGAAAAGAAAAGTCACCTTTGGACCCTCGACCTGGTTTTGTCTTTGCCCCAGTGAGTATTACTTCTGCCTTGCCCGGCAAGCAAAGATCTGAACTCAGGGCTAGCCAGGAAAAGAGGGCTAGCCACCATCCTACACTCTTGATTCCTCCTTAGTGATGCCCCTGGCTTGCCCTTTCATCTGCTCTGTGCTCCCTTATCCCTAGCCCTTCTTGACTCTATTAGTTGTAGTTTCTAGGTGTCATGATCTGTGGTCTCTTGTCTTACCTCATGTCTTTGTGTTCACAGTGTCCACATGAACTTCCGTGTCCCCAGTTGACAGCCTCTAAGCCCCTGGCCTGTAGCTTCTCCCAGGCCTACCATCCCATCCCCTTCAGCTGGGTATGTACTCTGAGAATACTGTGGTAGGAAAAAAATAGCCTGGGAAAGCACAGTGAAAAAGGTTCAGAGATGGGAGGATTTGGAGACTGCTTGGAGACTTTAGGGTCTGAATGTATATGTCTTATAGAATATGAGAAGAGTCACAGGAGTAAGGTTTGAAGAAATTTTCTTTCCCTCATCTTTTCCCACAAGCCATCTCTGTACCCTTGTCTTAGAACAAGAAGCCAAAGGAAGAAAAGTTCTCTTTGGTAATCCTTGCCCGAGGATCTCCAGAGGAGGCCAGTCGCTGGCCCCGAATCACCCAGCCTGTTCTTAAACGGCCACGCCACGTGCATTGTCACCTGTGCTGTCCAGATGGGCGCATGCAGCATGCTGTGATCACGGCCCGCAGACATGGCAGGTGTGGACGGCGTGGCCAGAGTTAGTGGGAGGCAGCGAGAGCCTGCAGCCCATGTTGACCCTGTCTTTTCTGTAGGGATTTGTATCGCTGTGCCCGGGTCAGTTCCTGGGGAGACCTTTTACCTGTGATCACACCATCAGAACTTCCTCCATCTCCTGCCCAAGATGCGCCTGAGAGTTGACAGCGGATGTGTGACAAGTGTTTTCTCCTATCCTGACGGCCGAGGCGGAAGCTACCTGGTGTCCAGGATGGGAGTGCTATTACTGTTACGGCAAAAAAAAAAGAAAAAACTAGTTCAAATATCCTCCATTATAGTAGACCATATTCTTTGAGCTTACTCGGCCATCCTCTTGTGTCAGGGGACATTCAGCTTTAAGGGATACGATAGGTTGCATTTTCTTCCTTTGTGTGCCATTTGTCAAGGACTCTGTTCCTTATCAGTTCCTGGGATACAGGATCGAGTAGAGCTGCACGCAGTTCTCAGGACTGCTGCTGCTGCTGCTAAGTTGCTTCAGTCATGTCTGACTCTGTGTGACCCCATGGACAGCAGCCCACCAGGCTCCCCCATCCCTGGGATTCTCCAAGCAAGAACACTGGAGTGGGTTACCATTTCCTTCTCCAATGCATGAAAGTGAAAGTGAAGTCACTCAGTCGTGTCTGATTGTTAGCAACCCCATGGACCACAGCCTACCAGGCTCCACCATCCTTGGGATTTTCCATGCAAGAGTACTGGAGTGGGGTGCCATCACCTTCTCTGTCTCAGGACTGAGATCATGGGAAAAAGCACCTGCTTGGATTCCCTTCAGTGCCTCTCTTCAGTGACTCCCTTCAGTGACTGTTCAATGACCTTATACTTGTTAGACTATCCATTTTGTTGCAACTGGTGGAATTTCATTCTTTTTAATGGCTGAGTAATCATTTTACTGAAGATATAGAAGCATGCATTTCTTATAAGCATGCTAATAAAATACCCTTGCTCCACTAGAGACTTGGGTCCCCCACATCCTTCTTTCTGTCTCCAGCTACTTCAGAGCATGGAAACCTAACGAACTCACTTTCTCACTCGGGCTTTCAAGACCTCCTTGAGAGGACACGCTGTGCCTTTGTGAGTGGTACAAGTCCTGTGTATGGGCTTTATTGGTTTTCCACGTAGCCCGAGGGATATTGCTCTTTCTCTCTTTTTCTCTTTTTTTCGTTGACTCCAGTCCCCAGGTCCCAGTCTGTAAAAGACCACAACAAATGGCACCTGAAACATGGACATGGTATTCACCCTTGGCAAACAGGACGGAGTGACTGGGACCTACGGAGGATGGTAAGTGCAGGGTTATGGGACAAATGGCTGGAAAACCCCACCATTTTTCTACTTTATCATTTAAGATTCAAAGACTTGGTTTTGTGTCAACGCATAGAGGCATGCCTTCAAACAGTGGTTGAACATAATCCCTGGTTCCCTGATGAAGGCAGTTTTGATTTAGAAATTTGGCACCAGGTCAAAGAGAATGTTGAAACAAGCCACTAAACGGGGAAAAAATATTCCAATAGATTTCTGGCCCCTATAGACTCTCATTAAAGCTGTGATTCTGCCATTCAAGATAATTCTAGCCCACCTGATATTCGACAACAGGTGGAACACTTGTTACATGAATATGAATTAGATGATGAAACTTTTCAGAAGGCCCAATTAGAACATAAAATATTTCAAAATTTTCCTACCAGCTCTCTTCTTGCAGCCCCAAATGCTCCTCCTCTCACAATAGGCACAAAACTGAAAGTCCCTTCAATTTAAGGACAAAATGACTGACAGTGACTCTTCTGAGGCTGTCTTTGACACCAAAGCTGATCGTACTTTTTTGGATAATAATGATAGGCCTTTAGCATGCACTCGTATTTATGAGAAAAAACTATCTACTCATTCTCCACGACAGAGGCTCTCTGAGTTGCTGGCTTTGCAATCTTGAGTCTCTGAGGCCAGTGGTTTTTCTGCTTTTCCTGTGTTAAGAAATGTTAATGCCCAGGGGCAAATAATACCTCAATATGAAGGCATTGATTTTTATCACATGCAACAAATGAAAAAGGCTGTAACTATATATGGCCCTTATTCACCTTTTACTAAAGAACTTTTAAACGCTATGGCATCTTCTACTGGAAATTTTGTTCCTTATGATCGGCAACTTTTGATAAGGGCTCTTCTTAAGCCCAGAGAATATTTTCAGTGGACAGTGTGGTTTCAGGATATGGCCCAGATGGTGCCAATTCTAATACTCAAGCTAGCACTCTCCAAAACCAAATTACTTTTGAAATGTTAACCAATACAAGGTAATTTGATTCTATAGAAGCTCAAGCACAAAGCCCTCCTTGATGAAAAACTATCTTGACTATAATTGTAGTCATCTTATTCTTGCTGTTTGCTTTTTATATCAGTAACTATATAATAACTTTGTATCTAAGTGGCTTAGGCATTTAAGTTACAAATGATTGTTCATGCTCCTGCAGTTTCCACTGCCTCCGGCCCCTGGATCAGAGACCTTCAGTATGAGGATAAGGAGAATATATTGCCTCAAAAATTTAGGGTCTACACTCCTTTCCAGCAGGAAGAAGTTACAGAACAACTTCTTCACCCCTTTCCCTGGCAACCATATTCTCCTAAAAGCAGGACAAAATGAAAGAGTTAAAGCTTAGGCAAAAAATCCAGGGCCCTGTAAGGAAGAGGCAGACAGAATTTCTCACTCATGCTTTCCTTAAGCCTTGTGCAACAGTGTATCTTGCTGGAGAACTGACCTTTCTTTAGGTCCAGAGCTAATGATTACACAGCACAATGTCTTACTCATGGAAATGCTTTTCCTAGACCCTATGCTAATGATTTTAATTATAACAAGTATTTCCTGGGACCCTATATCTCAAGACTTGTACCCCTGATTACACAGCAACAATATATCCAGAGACTTCATCTGGAACCTGTTCTCCCTGGCTAATCTTGTGCCAAAGTTATCTCCGTATATATGTCTTGGGAAAGGGCCTAATAGAACTCTGACAATGTTGAGGTATTCTTTTCATCTATTCTCAGCAGCTAGTTGAGAAATGTATAAGGTCCCACTTAAACTAATGAGGCAGATACCCTTTCTGCTCCCACAAACCTTCAACCTTTTACTTGGCTAATCTAATTTGACTTCTAAAAGAATACTGTTCATCCTGGGATAATTGATTTAGATTATAAGGGAGAAATTCAAATTATGATGTCATCTCAGATACTATGGCAATTCAAAAAGGGGGACAAAATTGCCCAACTACTTCTCTTACTTTAGAATTCTATTAACACCTCTAATAGCATACAGATAGCTGGACTTGGCAATACAGATCAAAACCAATCCTTATGGATATCAATAATATCTGAATATGTATGACCAAGTATAAATATCAAAATTAATGTCAAAAGATTTTCTGGTCTTCTTGATACTAGATCTGATATTACTGTTACTTCCAAACATATATGGCCCAAATCTTGACCTATACAGAGAATTTCTTGCCAAATTACAGGAATTTCTCAAGCCAAAATAACAAGAAGTCTCTATCAAAATACTCAAATTTATGCTTGTGAGGGACCAGAAGGCCAACCAGCAACATTACACCTTGTGTGATAGATGTAGCCCTTAATTTAATAGAGATTTACTTATACAATGGCAAGGACAAATATATATTCCACATTTTTCCTAGGGGCCACTGCTCATTTAACAAACAATGCAATTGTTAAAATAACTTGGAAGAATTACAAGCCTGTTTGGACAGATTGATATTAAAACATATTGAGGAATATTATTCCCCTTGGAATGCTCCCATTTTTGTTATAAGAAAGAAATCTAACAAATGGCATCTCTTAACAGACCTCAGAAAAGTTAATGGATCTATGAAACATATGAATGCATTACAACCAGTTCCATCACCTACCACTGTTCCTCAAAACTGGCATATTATTACAGATTTACAGGATTGCTTTTTACACCCTCTAGACCGAAAGAGATTTACTTTTTCTTCCTTATCCTAATCACACCAGGCCTCATAACGATACCAGTGGACTGTATTGCCTCAAGGAATGATGAATTCTCCCACCATGTGCCAATACTATGTAGCCAAAGCCCTGAACGTATAAGAAGACAGTTTCCTAACTTTCTTGTTATTCATTATATGGATGATGTATTGTTTTCAGCTCCGTCTGTTTTAGAAACTCAACACATGTTTGATACAGCTTAACAATGCTTGAAAGACTGGATTAATCATTGCCCCTGAAAAAATTCAAACCTCTACACGTTACCATTACTTAGGATTTGTTATTAATAGACAACATATTACTCTGCAACTAAAACAGATTCCCACTGATAAATTATCAACCTTGAATGATTTTCAAAAACTTTTAGGTGATATAAATTGGATTAGACCCTCTTTCAGTTCAGTTCAGACGCTCAGTCATGTCCGACTCTATGTGACCCCATGAATCGCAGCATGCCAGGCCTCCCTGTCCATCACCAACTCCCGGA